>PVJX010001994.1:0-141616 GCA_004027295.1 Dolichotis patagonum
CGATTGCATTTTGCCTTTTCATTTTGTTATTTTCACCTCTTGGGCTAATATTTTGGTCTTTTCAATCCTGCTAGTCTCAAGTGTCCATTGTGTGTGCCTTGGGGTCCTACTGTGTGGCTGATATTCACCCAGTTGCTGGGTCCTACAGTGTAGGGGAGAGGCCAGTCCCTTGAATTCCTCCTGCAAGCCAGTTGTGTGAGTCCTATATTCTTCCTTGGCTGACTAGTCTAGGAGTATTGATGTGAACCAACTCTTAGCTCACAATGTTACTGCAGCTTCAGACTGTTCAAGGTCACCAGACCCACCTGTCCACTGTGTATGCCCCAGTTGGGACCCTATTGTGTCACTGGGGTCTCACAGGTGCAGTCGGGTTCCTTCAGGTGGGGGAGGCTTCATCAGTGTGTCAGGCCACCGACCACTCTCTGTATAGAAGAGGGATCACCTACACTCTTGCCAGCCTGCCAAGGTCCTCTGAGTAAGGGGAGGGTTTGCCGAGACTCATGCCAACCCACTGAGGTCCTCTGCTTCTCGGGGGGAAATCACTGCACTCTTGCTGGCCCACTGAGGCCCTCTGGGTGGAGGGAGAGGCCTCTGAGTCTCCCACCAGCCCACTGAGGTACTGCGGGTGGTGGAAGGGGCTGCTGAAGGTCCCATGGGCTGCTGAGGTAGTCTGGGTGTGGGAGAGGGGCAGCCAGGCTCTCCTCAGCTGCTGAGGTCTTCCAGGTCCATCTATCCTTTTTTTAATGGTCATTAACTATTTCTCATATACACGAATATGTCTACCTTTTTAAAAAAACTTAATTTTGTATCAAAACATTGTTGGCTGTGTTATTTTATTCTCTGGCTAGAACTTGCAAAGAAATAGAAATTCCTACAACATTGGAAAGAAATGGAGATTTCAAACACACATTTTGTTCCTATCATTAAAAACTGTTTTCAATATTTCATGATGTGTACTCTAAAGGATATTTACTGATTATGTCAGGTTAAGGAAGTTTTCTTCTTTTATCGTGTGTATGTTCAATTTTACTAAGTCTTTCTGCATTTACTAAGAGGATATTATTATTCTTTATTAAAATAATGAATCACATTATCTCTTCTGATCCTAACTTACCTTCATGATCCTATAGAAGTATAACTTGGTTGGTTAGTTTTGTTGATTAATATATTTCTACATGCAGTTCTAGGATCTTTGAATCTATGTGCATATTAAAGTACTGTACTTGTCTGTCTTTGACATAAAAGTTATGCTAACTACATAAATTGACCCTGCAAACAGATCTTTTTCAAATATCTGGAGCAGTTTGTATAGAATTGAGTGAATTTGTTTTTTGATGATTAGAAAAGCTCCTCAGCAGTCTTATTTATTTTTTTAAATTAACTATTTTTACTGACATAATTGTAGGTCCATATACAAAAGCAGGGTATAATACAGAGAGCCCACATACTCTCCACCTTTAACAAAAGACCTTCACATTGAGCTACAACTCCAGCCCTTATTTACTTCGAGACAGGGTCACACTAAGTCACTAACTTGCTCAGCCTGGGCTCAAACTTGAGAAACTACTGAGTGCTGGGGTTACAGGTGAAAATACCACCACACTGGGCCCCCAGGTACTATTAAATCAGATCGTCCACTAGTAACACCTTGAAAAACTAATACAATGTCCTAAGTATGAAATTGCCTTGAATATAATCTTTCAGATTTTCCTTTGTATTTTGTTCTAACCAATTAACAATTCATGCATTTGTGTACCTGACACCACAGTCAAGTCATAGAACAATCCCATAACCACAAGGACCTCATTAATTTTCCCAGATGAATTGAAAACATCATACCACAGCGATATATGTGCATCCATGTTTACAGCTGCACAATTTGTAATAGCTAAACCTTGGAAGGAACCAAAATGCCCATCAACCAAGGAATGGATAAAAAAGATGTGATATTTTTACACAATGGAATACTACTCAGTCATAAAGAATGATAAACTCAAGGCTTTTATAGGTAAACGGATTCAACTAGAAACCATACTCATAAATGAAATAAATCAGGTTTGCATATATAAACATCATATTGTCTCACTTGTGTAAGAAACTGAAAGAGTAAGTAAGATCCAAAAGTTACAATGGATATAGTGAAAGGGAAAGAAACTGCTCAAAGGGAAGTTATATTGTCTCAGTGTTGTTTTAATTTGAATTTCTCGAATGACCAATGATGTTGAACATAAAGTCAAAATGGATTAAAGACCTAAATATTAAGACAGAAACACTAAACCTACTTACTTACTGGAAGACAAAGTAGGTAGAAATCTCAAGGACATATGGGTAGGCTGAGAGTTCATGAACAAAAACCAAACTGCATGGGAAGTACTTCAAAATGGGATCTCAGCTTATTAAAAATGTTTTGTACATTGAAAGAAACCACCAATGGAGTGAAACTAAAATCCACAGATTGGGAAAAGACTTTTGCCAACTGTCCCTTAGACAAAGGACTTTTATCTAGAACATATAAAGAACTGACAGAGTACAAGTCAGCTCCGCCTGCAGCTTGGCCTCCCTCTCCCAAAACAAAGAGGTCCTAGGTTGCAGCCCACATTTTCTCCTATACAATGTTTTATCTTCATCAAAAAACTTTAACAAAATTACAGAAATCATAACAAAAAAACTCCATATTTAAACTATAAGAGAAATTATATGTGAATCATTTGCCCCTTTTATTTATTCATTCAAAATTTTACTGACTTTATCAGATTCAAATGTTACGTTGGTTTTATTCATGGTAAAACCATCAAGGTATTTTAGCATTTTGTTTTCATATCAAATGGAGCCTGGGATGTGGCCATTTTAAGATTTACAAAGAGAAGGTTTTGCTTGATTACCTGACACACCTAAATTAAATGAACCCCTCTCCTCCACTATTCTGCAGTGTACTTTACACAGTACTGATGTCCAATCAGCACTTCTTCAATTAGAAAGTTTTAACAAAATTTAATGTGAGTAGATAATTTCTACTGCAAGTTTATATCTATTAAAATATGATTAGGAAAATAAGTTGGTCACTAATGAACAATCTGCAAATGGTGTTAAGGGTCAAGCCCTGTGTTCATATAAACCCCAAATCAATAAAAGACCCTTTGAAAGTGAGAAGATAACTTGAGTGATCCAAACACACACATAGTTTTGTTCCTGAGATTAAGTACACAGACATCCATATTAGGATTGTTTGGAATCCAACAATCAGGATCATAGCCGTACAGGAAGAAGAAAATAGAGCAAAAGAGCTAAGGAAAAAATTGTTCACAAGCAAAGCAATAAAGCTAACAATGTCACTTAGAAAATGGACATCCCTCTTCTTGCTAGGGCCAGCCCAATAGGAGATCCACAGGGTACTTCTGTCATAATATTCCAGACTGTCCTTTCTCACAGTCTAACTTGGGCTCCAATTGGCTGAACAATATAACAGACGTTCTCTTGGATGGCTCTAGTCCTTTTGGTGTGACACTCATTCGGGAGAATGTCTAATTGATATTTTTACCCATCTCACCTGCACACCTGCACATATGAACAGTCTTGGAGAGAATGCTGAAGGGAAGCAAAAGAGATCGCAGCTCATATTTTACTAAAAACAAGAATCATCCAGGTCAACACAAAGTCACACGTCCCAGAATATACGTGATGGTCCTGAGAGTATCACATCAACTCTGGGGATCTGATTTTTGAATGGTGACCCTAACATGTGTTTCCAGTTCCAGTAAGTTTTGGTAAAATTTTTCAGCAGTGTCTTCATCTATGTCCAGCTGGAAAAGAAGCAAAAATAGGGATGACTAGAAAAGAAAAACAAAACCAACAGCATGTGCATAAAAGGAAGGCACCCTACACATTTGAGAGATCTGAAAGCAAAGAAAGAACCCCACAGAAAAGGTCTGAGGTGGCTGTCATATGGAGACTGTCAGGAAACTCTTAAGAACCTGAGGACATATTAATTCTTATGCAAATTCTGGCATTCACCAAACCTACTCCTCCCTTAAACAGTAAGACTGAAAGATCTGAGTGTTGCTATCTACCCTGACTCCTATGAACCCAGTAACAGAAGACACCAGGCAACTGAGAAAGAAAAGCCCAGAAGAGCTAAGGTAGCAGTCATTTGAATTTCCAATAACTATTCACTTCTTAAGATCCATCGCCTTTTGTCAAGGTGTCCTGGTGAGCTGGGCTCACTGTCCTCCAGAAAAGAACGCTCAACTCCTAGCCTCCCTGGAGGCTGTGGGTGGCATGTGACACTATTCTGACCAATGAGACCTAAGTGCTACCTGGAACCCTTTCAAAAAGAACTGGGCATCCTTTCTTTTCTCTCTTCTCCTAGACTGCTCTCTTGAGCCAGAAGGATGAAGACCACACCCTTAGGATAGCAGGACAGTGACTATGAAGGACCAGATGCTTGACCCTTTTGGAGCTGCCACATGAGACTGAGGCTGCCTCTCTCCAAATTGCTTTTAAATGCAAGAAATGGAAGACAACATCCTGTGTGAATCCCTGTTCTTTTACATTCTTGTGTTTCAGATTTTAAAATCTTCAGCTTAACCAATATCCTACATATAAAACAAACTTGCAGCTCATATAAAACAATATCTTGTTTTCAAGTCAAATGTAGGCTAACATTTTGGAAATAACATTTGTAGTCATTTAATCATTTTAGAGGTTTTTTTTCCATATTGGAATTGGAGAATTAGAGATCTTTCTAGCTCAACAGCATCTTATAACAGATAAGAGGGGTAACTTCCCCAAATTAATCACAGGTTAAAACAGTTTATGCATTTTCATAGAATGCTAGTAGTATTTGCTGTGTAGAAATAAACACTTTTCTCCACTTGATAAGCAAATCATTCCCTTTAGGGTACTAAATGGGTAAATTTCGAATAAGTTCTGACATTGATTTACAACAGAGTTCTCCAAAATGTGTTCTTTGAGGTGTTAAGGGTGATGTTAAATTTGAAAAAGTTAATGTTGTCAAGAATAATTTGGAAACACCAGGATTAAATACGTCTCATGGTGCACATCTGTGCACACACATACACACCTCTTAACTGTTTCAACTTCTCAAAGTTTCTACCGAGCTGATGCACTTCACATAAATCTCTTAGAAAAGAGAATATAATAGGAAACATTCCTCAAATATGTGTGGGGGATTGCTTCCTGCAAATGTTCCCATGGCACTAGTACCTCACAGAACACACCCTGAAAATCACAGAAGATTGATTTATTCATAGAACAGATGGCTTGAGAAGCAGTGAACATAGCTCTCCTTAGGCCTCATGCCACTCACATGACTTGCCTGACCTGACTTATTTGCCTAATCTAGGTTTATTTTAGGACAATGCCATCTTATGAGAAGCCAAGCAGAGAAAAATGAGAGGCTGAAAAAAATCTGCTCCTGACAAAGGTACAACAAAATAATTCTAACAGTTTAAAATACATGTTCCCATTCCTGAGTATGTAACTCCATGTGTGATCTCTTTTCAGAAGACTGAGACCAAAAAACACACTACTGATTTGATTTTTTCCCTGCATCTTCAAACTATCAATCTATCAAAGTATCAATAAAGCCAGTAATTGTCACAAACAAAATTGAATACTAAAGGAAAGTTAACTTCACATAGAAAGAGATTTCATATTTCATCTAATCTGCAACATACTTAACTGTGTGTTAGGAAACGGGGTAGGGGGAGGTTATCCTTCTCTTTCTGGGCTTAAACACTGAGGGGGAACCTGAGGGTGAGTGAGTGCTACAAACCACCAGTATAACAGAGCCCACCAGCGAGTCCTGGCCTGATCTGAAGTCATAGGACGCAGGGACATAAGCTGAGATCTGTGCAATGAACCGAAATCAATCAGACGAAAGAAATGTGGAGGGAACAAGACATGCAAAGTTCAGCAGCACAAGGAAGCAGAAAGAAATGAAATAGGGCTACAGGGGTGACAGTGAGCGGAGTGGAGACCCAGAGAAGACAAAGTGGGGAATGACAGGGCTGCTCAGGCATGCGGGCCCATCAGCCTAGCAGCAAGCAACTTCAGTGTAACAATGCAAAGAATTTACCTTTTGCATAGTGACGTAATTGTTTCCCAAGCCTGTGGTGGCACTTAGATATTTCGTCAGCGGATTGAGAGACTCCGGTTTTTGGTAGAAAAGCCATACCTGGAAAGCCAGAGTGTGCCAGTGAATGAGGTGGATAAGCATACACTGTGTTTTTACCAGCCTGCCTTTCCCCTGGAGGGCCCTGAGCAACATTCCCTGCATTTGTAATCGTATATCATAAAGACATTCACACAAGAGGACGCCCAGGGCTGCTTTAGAAAGTGGCAAGGATGAAGGGAAAAGTATGTGCAAAGTGGGGAGAAGTATTCTGAAAGGGATTAATGTGCAGTGTGTTATTTACAATAAAGTTTTATTTAAACACACAGTATATTTTTTGATCCAACCTGTGGTTTACCCTGACTTGACAATGTAAAAAGAGTCCTTATATTTCTCTAAACACTTGTCAATATGGTACATTAGCAAACTTTCTGAGAGTTGGCGTTAATAATTAATAATTGGAGTTAATAATTAATTTTTCATTATACTTTTAATTGGCATGTCTTTTCATGAGTGAAGGTAAGCATCTTTTCATACAATTAAAACAGTTTAGAAATTTTCTATCCATGCCCTTCGGTCATTCCAATACACTGTTCTGCATATGCTTTGCTGAACCTTTTAATAGACTAACAAAATTAACCTTTTATCTATCATATGAATGGCAGATATTTTTCTTCCTCATGATGTTTTTGAGTTTTACTTATAGTAGAACTTTTGGTTAAATTCTTAAATTTTATTTAGTCAAAATTTTTAGTATTTTCTTTTATAGTTTATAACAACAGATAAGCCTTCACACAACTTCTCCTAACAATATATTTTAATTTTTAAGTTTAATCTAATTATCTATAACATGTAATTATGTAAGGTATGAAGAAAAGATTCTATTGTACTTTTTGGTATCAACATTTGCTGGATAACCCACCTTTTCATCACTAATTTTGGAATGTCATTTTTATCATATATCAAATCCTTGCACACTTATGAGCCTATTTTTGTTCCATCATTTGATTAACATACTTGTCTAAACTGTACTATTTTCATTACAATATTTCCCTTAAAATTCAAACGCTAAAATATATTGACCCCTTTGCAATATGCTTTCTCTCAATTACTTCCATGGTTCCTATTACAAATAAAATAAAGCTAAGGTTGATGAAAAAACATGTCCAGTGGTTCACAGCCAGAAAGTGGAGGAGTAGGAGGTAAACAGTAAACATAACTGTAGCACCCTCGCTCTTAACCACAGTGCTTCAGGTCTCTCAACCTCAAGCTTGTGCTCTTCAAGAAGACTAAACCTACCCAGACACTGAGAGATGGCTGTGCTCTTCATGTGGTATGCTCATATGCACTGCACCTGCAGCCATCACCAAAATCATTTAGCTGCTAGTCTCCTACCCACCCACATTTTGAGAAATGATAAGGTCGCAAGGACCCTGAAAATAGAGTCATGATGTTCAGCCAATCCTAATACAGTCAGTCCTCCAGAGCCCAGATCAAGTCCCACTAAGTGAGCAAAGGTTTGCCCATTTGCCCTACTTTCTGATTGTTCCTAGAGTACTCACCACCTGGTTATGAAGTGTCTTATTTTCTTGTCTATTTTATAAATGCATTTTTTTTGAAACATAATAATAGGCTACTTAGTTAACAGGGGATTTTCGTTTTTTAACTACTCCCCACACTACTAACAGCATATACTTGCCCTCCAGACTTCATTTCCAGTACCATAGACATACAGAATAAATAATGCCTAAAAGACTACACATTAATGCTTCTAACCAATTGACAATTATATTAAGGATTAATTAAAATATAGTATAAAAGCACTTGCTCCTACAACCAATCTGTATCCCTACCATAAGTGCACTTGATTCTCCAGTGCTTACCAAAACATGAGCATGGAGCCAATTTCCTTCACGTTTTCCTCAGTTAATTTCAATCTGGTCAAGGTCTGAGAATCTACTGAGTGTAGATACTCCAGTTCTCTGGGTGAAGAACAAAATCCCACAGGAGCTCAAAGGAGTCAGAACATAAGGAACTGACTCTAGTAACCTGGGCTTTCAACTAGATTATGTGAAGAATGAGTATCAAGTTTTACTTTGCATGACAATTCTGTTCTACAAATAGAGGTTGCCTTAGGTACTCTGGGGTGAAAAATATTTAGAGACATCACTGTTTACAGTGAATGTGTTTCATTACTAATATCTGTCCTGATTTAAGGTAATGCACTATTTTCCTTATAAAGGAACAACTTGATGCTCCAATATCAAGAGCGGAAAGAGAATCTTCACATAAACAAATAGAGATGACTCTGTTCCCCTCCTCTTGTCTACAAGATATACTTCATCTATAGAAAATCGTCCACTGATCACTTTACCATTATCTTGCTTTACTTCATCGTCCAGTGTTCTGGTGCTGTCTCTCCTCCAGCTGCTGGTGCATCTTGAATTTATAGAAACGCTTTCCTTACAATCATGGTGACCACTGCCCTAGGAAATGTTACCCTTTCAAAGAAACTTCACTCCTCAAGTTCCACATCAGGCCTGATGGTCCACCTTATTCACATAACTTCTTTTCTTACTGTCCTTTCAGATGAAACTTTTTCTTCTACCTATAGACCTAAATTCCCATCTGCTCAGCCATTATACAAAACTGTAGTAACATACCAGTGCTTCTGATCCATTGTGTGGTGTTAAAGTGAAAGCACTTACAAAAAAGCGGAGCTGAGAAAAAGAAAACAACATTTTGAGGTGGTTTAGAATAATCACAAAAAAATCGCTCATTTAAATATTAAGAAATTTTGCATTTCAGAATCATAGATAATTTTTGCGAGTCAAAAAATACACAAAGAAATGTCACTTAATCTCTACTACTCTGGATCAACTAGTTTGCACATGAAGGCATCATTACTTCTGATCTTTCTACCATGCCTGTCATTATGGAGGGATATTTTTTTTCCTAACTTGTAACAAGAAAAGATTATTTGCTGAAAGCAGAATTTTCCAATGCATGCTAGAAGAACAGTGATCTGCAAGATTCTCAAAACCCAAATCAAAAGAGACAAATAAAGTTCTAGATAGTATGCACATTCATCCTAAGAGCTTTTAATATACACGACCACATTGAAAACTCAGAGAAGTCCAGTTTAACGCTGTTTTTACATGGGTCTTTCCAAAATTATCTGAACACAGAACTCTTTGGCTCTGCGGTCCATGATCAAAGGAAAAAAGTGGACTCTCAGATACGAAGGCACTGGTAAATAATAGAGAGTATGACACAGAAGGCACGCGTAAGTAACATCAATAACTAGAAGTTAAATGAAATTCTGCCACCTTCAAGATCAATTTCTTAAATAATTTCCTAAACTTAAAGTGTTTGGGTTCATCACTCACCAGCCATATCACTGGCATCAGAAGCGTCCACACAAAGGGAGGTAGAATTCCATAGGTCAAATTGGTCAGTACTGTACCTGGGCATACCACATTGGAATAGAGACCCTGGGAGCACAGAGAGAAGTAGCAATGAGATTTTAATTCAGTATATACTGATTCAATCCAACTACATGCTAGTTAATAAGAGATATACATGTAAGCCAGGAAGTCAGGGAAGAAGAATTTATGCTGTAAGTTGTCCTGGGAGTTGAATAGATCATCTTAGCTTAATAATCATGCACTGGAAACCCTCTATGAGAAGAACTCAAGATGTAAAAATCAGTAAGATGCAGTTTCTAGTCTCAGGAAATTTACAGTATATAGAATAACTTATCTTAAAGGTGGGAGCAGAGAGTAGGCCCTGGTGAGCAGGTGACTTGAGTTTTCCATGTTATTAACTTAACTGAAGATCAGTCTATTGACCCTAATAAACACTTAACATAAAAAGACCCTTGTGTTCAAGAAGTTTCTGATCTAGCAGATAGAGACAGCTAAGCCTAAAATACATGCTATTTCTCTATAGCTACATAAAATCTATAGATGGGTATAGATAAAATCTATAGATGGGTATAGATGGGAGCTCCTGGCATCAGAGAAGAAATAAAGGCTGTACTGTTACCACAAAGATTTTCTCCAAACTGGATACCAGGGGCCATCATTTTAGAAAGTTCGGTCCTACAAAGAGAGCCCCCAATAATACAGAGCTTACATTAAAAGGACCCTTCATGTGTAGCAAATCCTGCAGTACCGAGATTGGTTTCATTCTTTTATTTTCATTTTCCCTGTATTTTAGCTTATGTTGATATTATTTTAACTTATTTTTGTTATGGATAACCTCATTCTTTTTCTTTTAAATGAAAAGTTAGATGTGCCAGAATAACACAGATCTCTAGGCATACAGCACCCTGACCAACAGAAGCTAGAAGCTTTTCTACCTTTACTGGTCAATGCAGAGACGTTGCAGTGCTTGTCACAGGTCATCTATCCCTGAGAGTCCCTTCCATGAACCAACTGTCCTTGAGGAGAAAAGTCAAGAGCTGGCACTCATCATCATTACAGCCCCAAAATCTTCCTCAGAAAATAATACATTTTGTCCACAAGGAACATTTCTTACTCTAGGAACTACTAGGAGTAGTAATGAATTACTCAATCCTAAATGAGAAATTTTCAAACAAAATTGAGGGTTTTCAATAGTTATAATTTTCTGGCATTGATTAGCAAAAGCTAGAAAGAAGTAGTCGTACCCAAGTGGACTGGCTCTTAAGAGTAATGCCTTTTAGTAAGGAGGGTGACATAAAGTAGAGGTTCAGAAACTCGAGAACTCCCTAGAACTGGATTTGAATTCTGACTTTGGATTAGCTTGCAACCTTAGATGAATTATTTAATCTCCTCATATCTCAGTTGCCTCTTCTGCTTAATTAGAGGCAATAAATTATGATGATCCTGAGGATATCTATATAGCTTGCATACAGAATATTACTGGATTATTAATATCCATCAAGGAGCATCTATAGAACCTGACATTTCCAGTAACGTAAGATTTCAAAAGAAGCCTTCTCATATGACTCTAAGTTGTTTCTTTCCTCAGAAAATCCAAAGAGGAAAAGTCAAGGGCCGAGAATCATTCCTAATGTATTTGAGCAGGGAGCAGTATTTGCTAGAACACATTATTATTTTTTTTTTTGTTAAAAGATGAAATCTCAAACCTTTCCTGATAATTGAAACTTAAATAAAATCTCTGCACTTTTTATGAAAAGAGAAGCTAATCCACTCTGACCTCACCCTCTAAAAGGGAGTTTCCAAAGTACCAAGGAGTAACTGTGACAAGTTTCTAAACATCTCACAAAATGTTAACAGGTTCATAACTGAATCAACACACTAAGCCCAAGCTTTGATAACACGGACAACACATGAACACAGAAGAACACACACAGATAGATATACACATACACACACCCCACGTACACTCATTCATGCTCATGTGTACACACCCACAAAACACTCATGAAGTACATATGCATCCCCACGTGTGTGTACACACAAATGTAGCTACATTCACACACTCCCACCCATACACATGTGCAGACACATGCATACAAACAAATACACACATTCTGAACATGAAGCAGTTCTGCCTGTGACTGCTGCACAGTGATTCCCTCACTCAGTCCTCCTAGCAATTGATGAGGCAGCCACTCTTATGGTCCCTATTTTTCAGAGGAGGAAACTGAGGAATAAGGAAATTACACCCTAGTGACAAAGGCCTAATTGAAATCCAGTACTAGGAGCATGCTCTTAGCTTTTACTTTATTCCACCTCTTTACAAAAGGCATGGTTCTAAGATTCAGATCACTATAGAATTCTGTCTGACAAAGTGCCTGCTCCAGAGAAAACTGAGTCAAGACTCACACTTAAGGTCTTGATTTCTATGTGCATGACCAGAGTAGTTCCTTTGAGGGAAGACAGTTTCCTGACAATCTTCTTATTTTCTCTTTCTTCTCAACCCTAAGTCTGGCTGACTGTTCTATACATGTCAGTCTTTAGCAAAAAATGTTAATGAAATTCAGCTTCTCCATGGTTTCATGCTCACTTAACACAGAGCAAAAAAGGCAACTATCCATAGAAAAGACTAGAAACTTCCACTTAAGAGTTTAGAACTGAGCAATCAAGGCATACAAAGGAACAAGGAAATTTCAGACCACAGTATCCATAAGGAGTCAGGATAACTGTCAAGGCTCACCTTCTTCCAAGAAATACCACCCAAACCCAGACCCTCATAGAACCAGAGCTCCGCAGTTACCCCAAAGCACCACTACCCAGAAAGTCTTATAACTACTGATTGCCTAGGAGACATCTTACGCAACAAACATCAGACGGCCCTGTGGTTTAGGTGGTAAAGTCCAAGCTGCGAAATCTGATGGTCTTGGCTCAACTCATGAGTTCTCCCATTTACAGTCTCTGACGACATGACTTAACTTCTTTGAACTCTAGTATTCTCATCTGAAAATGCAACTATTCAAACCTACCTAACTGTAATGGGAAAGGTATCAAGCGACAGAATCTGATTAACTTAAACAGTGGCAGTGGCCATGGTCATTGATGCTATCCTGTTAATACTTATTTTTCTTCTTTTCTTTCTTTTTTTTTTTTTTTTTTTTTGTACTGGGGATAGACTTCACAACCTCATGCTTACCACACAAGGTAAGCCACACAATGGCTTACCTTGAGCCACTGAACTAGAACCCTGGCCCTTGTCCTGTTAATATAGATCAGAGTTCCTAAAGACTACAGAATGGTAAATGAACCACATTTACCTAACAAGTCAGAAGCAGATCACTTCTGTCCTCAAGCTTTCATACACATCAACTTTAAATCTAAACAAAAACAGCTGAAAGCCAGCCATGTGACTAGAAAATCAGGTGTAGTTAATTGAGAAACCACTGCCCTGTCATTTCCTATCACTGAGGCAGACCTTACCCGCTGGTTGAAGTTCCGGTTCAAAGCCACACTCAGCAGATCAGTGGCATATTTAGAGGAGCTGTAGGGTTCCTGGCCTTTGCTGTGCTGCATGTCCTCAAGGCTGAAATTAGATTTCTTTGCATTGCGAGATGATGTCCAGATGAGCCGAGATGGATTATCACTGTGACAGAGGAGAGGTTCCAGTTCCCGAATCTGAATGAATGAAGAAAAAGAACAAAAAAGTCTTAAAGACTATGGCGAGCATAGACAATAACAATTTTAAGTCTATTATACATGCATACTAGAATGGAACAATTAAGTAAATGGATGAAAGATGGTGGGAGCCATTTTTGTCATCATTGGAGTAGGACATCATAGATAAGCAAGAGGGAAGCCAAAATGATTTCAACAGTAATGAACAGAATTAGAAATATCAGTATTGATTCATGTCAAGCCTAACAGAGATATGGATTAGTTGTGTGTAAAATATTTAGAGACATGTGTAAACCCATGAATTAGCATGCACCTATTTTACTCCTTGGCCTATTAGCTATAAGGATCTAGAAACAATTGATATATTAACAGCAATAAACACCAGGACTATCCAATAAAAAGAATGTAATGGTTGATTTACTGGATCATCTTAAGAAGTTTGGAAGCTTAACTAAACTGGTTCAGCAGCTCTACACCTTAGGGTGTAGGGGACCCACCCTAGGATGGTTTATCTCCTGAACAGTATAAAGGAAAAATGAGGAAGCACGAACTTGCTTCTGTTCTTCAAAGGAGCTCCAGTCTTTGCCTTCTACTTCAATGTCATCTCGGACTCTTTGGATGTCAGCACAGACTCTGGCTTCTGCCTTGGACCCTTAAGCCTTCTGGTATAGACTCTTTGGCTTCCATTGCAGACCCACTGGCCATCTCATATGAACTTGTACAGGACACTGCAGTGAACTCCAGAATTTGGACTGAAAACTTTGGTCTCCAGTGTGCAGACACCTATACTCTTCCTCATCCAATTCTGTGGGTGGTCATCTTGTTATTTTATACATTTCTGTATCTTGTGTTGTATCTGTTTCTGTAGTAAAACACTGATACAAGGAACCAAATCTCTTTAGAGAAACTGCTCATTCTAGAATGGGTCCACAAATATACAAGAGGAAGCATCTGAAAGTGCTCAAAGTAAAAGCTAAAATAAGAAAACTGTAATGAAGTGGGTAAGTCCAAGACATAGAGGAAATAACTGAATTTGCCACTTGCAGTCATATTTATAATTTCAAAGTAGAAAAAACTGTACAGCAATAAGTTCATATGGATGTAAGAACTAATTAAGTAAAGAAATTTTGAAAATGGAGAAAAGACAAGTCTCCCTTGTAGAAAAATTTCAAATATTTTTTGTAGATAACCCATTATGAGGAGGTTCAGTATAACACCAAAAGTGTGGGCCATGCCCAGTAACTTTATTCCAAAGATTACAGTGTGAAACAGGACACAAAAAAAGTGTAACATCACAATGGAAAAACCGAGCCGTCCCCACTCAAGCAAGGTGACTGTTCCATTAAAAGTGGTAAGTCTTAAACGTAATCTGAAGAGGCTAGAAGACATTATAAGCCTTTGTATCATTGTATTTGATACATAGCTTCCCAAACTCCTGCTTACATGCATACTCACAAAAAGATACACTCCAACACCTGCGATAATTGCCCTATTTTACAACTCTCCTCTGTCATTTCCCTAAACCAGATTACTCAAATGTTTGATTTTCTGCATAACTTAACTTTTCAAATAGTAAACTGATCCAAAAAAGACTGCTGCTAATAGCATTAATGAATCAATCCTCTACTACTACAATCTAATTTAACAATTCAAAAAGAGAAAATAGGAAAGAATTATAAGAAAATATAGGAAATATTAGCTAATGGATTTCTATAAAGTTATTTTTAAAAATTGCATAAGAAGTAAACCATAGCCAGGCATGGTGGCACATGTCTGCAATCCCAGCATTGATGAGGCTGAAGCAGGAGAATCACCATGAATTTGAGGCCACCTTGGGTTCCATAGTGAGCTGAAAGCAAGACTCAGTCTCAAAAAAAAAAAAAGGACTTAACCCTATTCTATTCTATTCTATTCTATTCTAACTTTACATTTTAATGAACTTTCAGATTGAAAATATAATATTACATAATACTAAAACCATACAGTATTGAAAGATACTAAGTAAAATATGAATATTCCACCTATCCCCAAAACTTTGGTACTCTAATTCATCAAAAGCAATCAGTGTTCTCAGTTTCATTTTTATCATTCTAAAAACAAAATAAAACTATATATATATGTGTGTGTGTATGTGTGTGTGTGTGTGTGTGTGTGTGTGTGTGTGTAATTTTCTGTTTATACAAATGAGAGCACACTACATATACTGTACCCTATTTCTTCTTCATAATAAAATAATGGAGGGTGTCCAATATATGACATATTGTAAATATACCTTGTAAATACAACATATCTATCTCATTACCTTTTATGATTTCATTATATTTCAATGTTCCATGTCTTAATTCATTATGAATATAGGCTAGTCCTCAAAACGGTCTAATTTTTGAGAGCAATTGGGTCCAAGGTAAAGTAATTATAAATATAAATTAGAGTTAGATACAGTTCTTTCAACACCAGGTGTTGGGGCTTGTATCTAGATGTCCTCCCAAAGCCTCACTGGGTCAGAGGTGGGGCTTTTTCAGAGGTGGCTGGATCTAGAGTGTATGGCTGATTCATGGTGCAATGCTAGGATTAAGGATGCTAGGAGTATAGGTGTAAGGCCTATGTACTCTGAACAGATGAGACAAAAGGAGTAAAAAGACGCATTAATGTCCTTGCTTGTTTTGCTACCTTCTACTCACCTTGAACTGTTTCTCTTCAGCCATCTTGCCTTGGAGCCAGCCAATTATGGACTGAAACCTCCACAAACTGTGAGCTAAATAAACCGGTCCCCTTTTAACTTTGGGTGTTGTGTATTTTGTCTCAGCCACAAGAAAAAGTAACTATGACAGAATTTGGTGCCAGAGAAGTGAGGTCGTCGCTGTGACTGACCTGACCATATGTCTCAAGAGCCTTTGGAACTGGCTTGTGGGAAGAGGAATAGTTAGAAAAGGTTTGGAGATGTTTCCTGAAAAAGTAGGTTGGTTCCAGTTTAGCCTGTATTTGATTAGAGATTCTGGTCAGAGCACAGAGGACCAGAATACTGACAGACCAGACTCAGGTGGTTTCTTCTGGTAAGGACTGTATTGGTTGTTAGACTCCAGGTGATGTGTGTTATGCCTTTGCAGTAAGTTGGTCTGCATTTTGCACATGTCCAGAGACTTTACCCGAGACTAACATTAAGGGCAACAGATTAATTAATCTTGCATGAGAAATTTCAAGGCAGTCTAAGGTCGAAGTCATAGCATGGCTGCTTTGGAGGGCTTTGGGCCAGATTTGTGTTCAGAATCAAGAACAAAGAGCCCATCAGAATGATTTGAAACATTCATTTTGAGTTTGGCCAGAAAGGAAGCTCTAATAAAGGCTGTGGACTAAAAAGACAGAGCAGAAGAAATCTTGATTGATGAGAAGGAATAAGAGAACAGAAAAGATGGCCCAAGGACATCATAAGAAGCAATAGAACTCCACCTTTTGCAACCTCAAAATCACAGAAGTGAAAGGCTTTGCTTTGAGAATCCCAGGGAACCATATTTCAGAATGGTGGTGGCCTAGAGAATCTGTTCCTTGGGATTAGGTGCAGAGCACTCAGTAATCTAGATACTCAACCCCTACTGCTAAGAGAGAAGAAGGCCTAGCTACTGCTTCTGATGGTGGCAGCAGATCTTGGCATTATCCATGTGGTGCTGGATTTTTAGATGCATGCAGAATGCAAGAGCTGTGGAGTCCAGGATGGTTCCATTCCCATTTCAGAAGGACTAGGAGGCCAGGCAGTATGCCCCTAAGAGAGCAGTGTGGGAAGCTGTGAGTGCAAAGGCAAAGGTGCAGTGGATTCCCCAGTAGTTTGAAGAACCCAGAATGTGGATCTTCTGAGGAAAACTGCAATGTGGGAGCAGAGCAGGCCCAAGAGAGAAGCCATGGGAGCTACAATCACCTGCAGGGCCTTAGGAATTCACATCTTGCCACAGATTGCCTCCAATGCTACACATGGAACTGCAGGACTTAATGTTTGCCCTGTTAGACTTTGGACTTGCTTTCATGCCATTTGTTTGTATCCTCGTGTGTATAACTTTTGGAACAGAAATGTCTATGCTGTACCTTCGAATGTTGGAAGTGTTTAAATTTCTTATCATTTTCACAGGGGCTTGCAGCTAAGAATTTTCTTTAAATCTAAAAAAAGTCTCTGGACTTGGACTTTTAGCAATGCTGAAACTGTTAGGACTTTGGCAACTCTTGGAGAGGGACTAAATGCTTTTTTGCATAAAGGGATATGCACAAGTCTTTGGGGGGTCAGGAGCAGAATGTTATGACTTGTATTTAGATGTCCCCTCCAAAGCCTTATGCAGTCATAGGTTCGTAGGCAGGGCTTTTTCAGAGGTGGCTGGACCTCAAGTGTGTGATGCTGGAATTGATTCATGGTAAAATGCTAGGCTTAAAGGCACCAGAATTAAGGGTATGCATGCTACCTGCCCTGAGTAGTCCGCATAAAACAAAAGAGGCAGAAATTTTCTGTTAAGGCTCCTTTTCTTTTTGCTGCCTTGAGGGTACCAAAAAGTGTCTCCCCTATGATACTCCTCTGCTAACCCACCCTGCCGTGGAGCCAGCCAATTATGGAATGAAACTTATACAATCTGAGTACTAAATAAACATGTCCCCTTTTAACTTTAGATGTCAGGTATTTTGCCTCAGCAATGAGAGAAAAATAGGTAAGACAGCAGAGATTCTAAGCAATTGGCATTAAGGCTGGGCAGTACTCATGCCACACATCCAGACTGTCCTATAACAGAGAACCTGAGCCAAGGACACAGAACGTGCTAGATAAGCTACACATCTCACATTTACTTTTACATGCATATCTGGAATTGAAAACGCTCAAGTATGGAGGTCTAAGGAGTCAGAAATCATGAAAATGAAATACGCACTACCTATGACTGCACACAGTGGCTTGTCTACTGCCCCATGCAGTATCCAATCCCAAGCCCAGTTCCAAAGATTACTGCAAACAGAACAGGTATCCTTCTCAGTTCTGTATATTGTTTCTGAAGGGATCTGTTTCTCCACTTTCTCTCTATCATCCAGTGTTGATATAAAAATAAAAAAATACTATATTGATGTACTACTGTAAGCAAATTATGATTTTAGAGTCAGATGACCACTATATTTAAATACTGAAAGGGTTAATGCTAACCATAAACCAATGTGCTTAACAAAACAGCCCTATTATGTTCCCATGCAAGTCCTTAGGATCATAGCACTAAGCAGCGGTTTACTAAGCCCAAAGTTGTTTTACCAGGATAAAGTGGCCAAAGACATTGGTTTCAAACACCTCCTGGAGCCCGTCAGCAGTGATCCTGTCATGTTGAGTCAGCAGCCCTTCAGCTGTACAGAACATATGAATCACATTTCTGAAACAGCAGAAGACAGTGATATGGCATTTCAAATATGGAAAATGCTCCTAACCAACCCCCTTGCACACATAAACTGCATATTCCTTGATTCCATAATGAAGGGAAAAAAGATACCTGTTTCCTAGATTGCATTACTGACAGTTAAATGAGAAGCAAAATGCTTTTATTCACAGCAGCACATACACACTTCAGTTCACATTATCAAAAGGAAGCCAAGTCTCTCAAAACTCAACTGTTAACACTCCCCTCACCTTTTCTCAAATAAAGCTATAGATAAACTGTTCTGAAGGAATACTAGCTATACCAAGGCAAAAAGAAAGGTTTTGGTTTCACAGAGTGTGGTTAATTGCTGAGAAAAGTAAGCAGGTTGTTTTTCATTGTTTTTCACTGGAAATTCTTAGAGCACTGAACAGACTAATACGGTGTTTTGCTGTGAGGTCAATTAAGTAGGTCAAGACTAGTGTGGACTATATATGCCTTATATATGTATATGTGTTTAAAAGAAAGAAAAATAAAATTATCAATGTAGTAAGCAGCATGAATAAGTAAGCACACAGAAAAAGAAATAAGACTTATTTCTTACTCAGGTGGTTAAACATTTTTGAAAACCACCATTAATGTACACTGAGGCGGTCATTAGTTCTCTGCATTTGCCTAAGGCTGGTCAGAGCACCTGACACATGGCTAGGAAATGCTTCCAATACAATTTCCTTAGGTATTCAGTCTCCCTGAGAACTTTGTCTCATTAAGGCAGGTACTTGGTATAATACGTACATTCAGGCAGACCAAAACCTGATATCCTGAAATATCCAATCTGTACACTATCAGAGTAAGGTTCAATCCAGACATGACTCTCCCACTACCCACCCTGTCTGCCAGCAAAGGCATTTTTTTTTTTTTTTAGCTCAGCACCAGGGCTAACCTAAGCCAACACAAGATGTCTTAAAGGAGACAAGATGGAACAAGGAATTTTGCAAACACTTGGACACCTAAAAATACAAAGAGATTCACATCAGATACCCCCAGGACTCTACCTACTGGGCAGAAAATATTCTGAGAACTTTTGACCACTGAGGTTTACTAAGATCTTCCCACCTAATGTCCCTTTCCTTCCTTCAAGTTTTATAACAAGTTTCTGTTTCTTCCCTAGACAGCTTTATCACCCCTGTGTCCCTGTACCCTATACTCAGTAACCCTTATACCTTGTTTCTTTCATGTTAGCCTGTTGAGTAGTCTCTGTCTCACATTGTTCCTTACAGTAAGGACCATGACTTGTGGCATGCCCAGATTTCCTTTCATGGTGTAGTCGCTACCTTTCCTTATGTTTTCATCCTTCTCAACATCCCTTATCTTTCAACCCTGAAACCTAACACACCAAAGGCAAAAGGAGGCAGGGAAATGAACATCTTTCTTCAGGTTGGTTCACGTGGAAAATAGAAATTACCTTGAAAAGAGGCCAGAGAAAAGTGCTTTGATATTTAGCTTCGGATTAGGCATGATTCCAGCATTTAGATATATATAATCCAACCTTTGAAACCTGCAAGTAGATCACCAAAACAAGATTATTAGAATAAAGAAGAAAAGACTATATACTTTGTCTCTAAAACGCAGAAGGCCTGAGAACACAAAACACTTTCTTAACATTCGTGGGTTATCATATTATTTTTTTTCTCAAGTTTTTTATTAGTCACAGTAACTATTTGCATATCTTTTTTAAAATACTGTTTTTGGACAGTGATCTCAATGGGCTTTAAAGTCCAATCAGCTCTAATAAATAAATTCCTGCCTTGCCCTTCCCCATTAGTGCAGCAACCCTCCACTAAGCCTGCTGTCTTTCTGGCCTTACAAAGTATTTTGTCTTTTTTTTTTTTCTTTTTCCTTTTTTAGTTCATATCTCCCTTAGATGATGAGAAAAATTTGCATAATGCATACCAGACCTCACTAGAGTTATCAGTGCTGGATTCTAAATGTCAAGATCTGTACAAAACAGAAGACCCACATGGAAACCATTCAGTTTTCACAGACAAGGTCTACGTCTCATAAAATGGTGAAAGCTCAATGTAATAGAATGAGATTATAAAAGCTGGATAGGACTAAGTTATTGTTGGTAGGCTCTACAATACTGTCACGGAAGGAACGGTGAAATACTGACCTGAGAAAGCCTTTTCACTTGTAAACCTACATGAGTCTTAATCTAACTGTAAACATTTTGAACTACTTTTGAAGCAGGTAGAGCCTGTTCTCATGATACCAACAGGCACCATGCATGTTCAGAGAAATCCCTAGAATTCTATGTACCATGCTGTCTGTGTTCTCTGTTCAATCCAGGACAGGACCAGAGCTACTCAAAAGGTCAAACTGGACCTTGAATTACGTGTAGTAGACAGCACAGATCACACACAAGCATTTCCTGATTATCCTATAATTAACAACCAAATAGCTCTAATTACTAAGCTATTAAAAATGCTGCTATTGCTACAATTGGCTCATTATGTAAATACCAAAAAGACAATTGTTTCATCTACTGTTGACGGTTCCATTACCTAATTTGCAAACTTCTTTTTTTTTTCTTTTGTCTTTTTGAGACAGGTTTTCATCGTGCAGTTCAGGCTGGCCTTGAACTCACTCTGTAGCCTAGGCTGGTCTCAAACTTGCAGCAATCCTCTTGCCTCAGCCTCTTGAGTGCTGAAATTACAGGCATGTGGCACAACGTCCACTCAAAAACTTTTACCTAAGAATCTTAACCTATTTTGCTACAAATGAAGAAGAAATACTTAGCAAAGAATGAGAATTGTACCAGAGCACCAACTTAAGCTCTGGCTTCAGTAGAGTATCCAGTACTCACTCCTCTCAAAGATGAAACAATTGCGGGGTTGTTTCATTCTGGGTAAAACAGTCTAATTATTCCTCACATGTTTTCAATTGTATAAATCTATTAGAAAAGAGTATTAAAGATAGAAATAAAGTGTCCAAGGTGGCACTGATTTTACCACCTGGAAAAGATCCTTCTTAAGCTCTGTTGGCTCTAATTCACTTTGGGTCCAGAGTCTATGATATTCATTTGGGCCATTAAATGCAGGAAAGCTTTGAGATAAGTAAGAGATCTATCTGGAACTCTTCACTTATTTCCAAGTTTATAAACATCTTCACCTCCACCATTTCCTAAATCCAAGTCATAGTACTCATTCAGCTCACAGAGAGCTACTTTATGGATTAAATACATCAAACCTAAAATGGTAATGACACACAGTTGAAACAGCTCACTTACCTTCATTGCTTTCTTCTGTCCCATAGTCTCCTATCATTAAACTTGTGTTAAATCTAATAAATGTGTTAATTTCATAAATGTACACTGCTAAATTTGTGATAAATTACCAAATATCTAAGATTTTTTTGGAAGCAACTGAGAATAGTACATACTATGAATGTTAAAACCTTAAGTCTCAAAAGCCAACTGTATCTAAATGGGCTACTATGAACTAAGGATGACAGTTCCTTCTTGCCAAAAATGGAAAAAATAATTAAATCTATGCAACACAGGCAAAACAGCCAGCTGGCTAGAAAGGTCTGAATATTTTTTTAACTCTATAAAGACACTGAATATGCAGTTTTAGAGGCTTAAGAGTCTCTAAGTTATGATGATATCGAATATAACACAAACGATGTGGTAGAAAACTCTAGGTGCTCAGCAGCAGAGGAGGAAAAAACCACATTCACAAACGCCTAAGATCACATTGAAAATAATGGGATTTAAAAAAAAAACAGATATTGTTTTGTAACTTGTGCATTTGGAGGAGGGAAATGCAATTGATTATTGATTCGTATAAATAAAATGCAAAGCATTATTCTCTAGCAAATGTCTTCACCAAGAAAACTTTGTTTGTTTCTACCTTGTTTCATGTTACTGTCCAAGGAAATACAATAGTTCTTCATTTCTTAAGGCCACAGTTGCAATAATATTTGAAAATTAACTATTTTGAATTGTCCTGGGGCTCAGCATGGATTACTGCAGGGTTTACAACCTTTTTTGATCATAAACTCCATTAGAATTTTTTAAAAAAGAATGCCTCTGCTCCAAAAAAAAGTGCACTGTGTATACATATGCAAGTTTGGCTTCACTTTCTAGTAATCATACATTCAAGGACTCTATTCTTTCATAGTCCAAATATTTGTCAAACACCTATTATATGCCAATTACCATATAGATGTGGAAAATCTTTTATTAGTCTGAAGAAAAAAAATTCTGAGAAAGAAAAGAGAAGAACTGAGTTCTAGAAGTAACAAAAACAAAATAAAGTCAGATGATTCTGTTAGCAATCTTACTCCTATTTCTGTGTCACTTATTAAATGTTGCTACTTACTCTGTCTCCTGCATGAATTTATGTAGAAGAAATATGTAAAAATGAATCTAAATATGGGAGTTAATTTATGTCATTGCAATTGATCATATATCGGTATATTCATATATTAATCTTTATGAAATAATAATACACATGAATGAGAATAAAAACATACTGAGACATATTGTGTCACTCTATCCAGATCTCCTCATCACAACTTCTTTCACTGCACCTGTTGCTTTTTTACCTTTTCCTGTCCTATATTTATTAAACCTTATGCTGCACAACAATATATGTAAAACATCTGTCACCAAGAGACATACCGTTGCTTAAGTTCCTTGGCAGCGCCGAACACGGAGTGCAGGTTGCTGACATCCACCTGCACAATGCTGACCTCTGCAGCAGAATGAGAGGCTACAAGTGCAGACCGGACAGCTTGTGCTTTGCTCACATTCCTGCACGCCAAACACAGGTGAACCTCATCCTCTGTGGCCAGCAACCGCTTGCAAAGGGCTAGACCAATGCCACTGAGAAAACAATTGGGGCATAGGACATGCATTAACTAAGAGTGCCAAATGAAGGCATTTCTTTCTTTGGTTCAGAAAACAAATTGTGTTAATCTGAGCTCCAATGAGAAACCCAAGCAGTGAAAATACACAAACATTATTTAAAGAAGAAAGGAACCACCCCTCCAAACTCTCAGTCATTTGTTCAGGATGATGTGTGGTTTTTCTCTCCCATTCCAAAACAATGCAATACATAGCTGGTCTTCATCTTGAACTTACTGTATTAATGCTGAAAGGGATTCAGTACATCACTAGTATATGTTATTTTAGCTGTCTCTTGTGTGTGTTACTTCGATGTCTCCGTTTCTCAACAACAAGGACTCTACTACCTGTTAGTAGCATTGCTACTATAAAAACAACAGGTATCCCCATTAAGGGAATAGATGAGTTTTTCTAAAAGAAGCATCAGTACAACAGCAGGAAGTACAAGTCCCTCTCAACTACCATGATTAAATAACCAATAGGAACAGGGAAAAAACCGCAGTATGGTTAAGCAGACCGTAGGAATAAATATTGGATGTGAACCAAGAAAGTGATGAGTGTATCACTAAAAGACTTTCAATGAACTACTTCAGAAAAAGCAATATAAAACTGCCCACTAGATGGGGACAGCAGTCAGACCAACTTTGCCAGCAGCAAAGAAAACCTGTGTAATAAACTGTCCTCCAAGACTTAAAAGCTAACTGAAGGCAAACAGTCAGAAACCTGCACCCAAAACCTGAAGGCATCAGTCACCCAAGGCCCTGCCAAGAGAGCACCAAAGTCAATTCATGTTTATTCGTCCTCACTTCCAATAGCAGTCCACTAAAAATACTATGCAACTGCATATGTTGCAAAATACGTGAAAAAAACACAAAATCAATTCTGATTTATTTCCACACTTTCAACAGAAGCAACACATCTGTGGACACAAATAAGAGGGCACACTGAAACTGTCCAAGGAAGCACCCCTGTATAGCTGGCTTGGTTCATAGAGACGAGGTTAAGTAACTAAACCTGAACAGACTTAAATAACATTTAACACCCGCACTGTCTTAATTCCTCAAAAGAAGCACAAAGAGAAACAACACAGACAATAAAGGAGGCTAGAGTCCAAGTTGAACAACCCTGGAATAATAATGGACTTGTTACTCTGCACTCGATTACGCATTAGGAAAAGATTAATTTTCTTCTATATGCTTCTGCATATGTTAATGCTGCGCTGTATGGAATGAAATCTTCCCCCACTGTCTTAATGTTGGTGGATGTTAACATAAACACCCTGTGTGTAAGACGAGGTGGTAAGACAGGCAGTCCTTACACACAAATTACTGGAAAAATAGAAAGCAAAATGCATACAAATTACAAACCCCAAATTTGTATTACAGTCAACACACATAAACTGATGTAAGGACTAAACTCCAGGCACCGACAGGAATACCTAAGAGTAGATTAAAGGCAGGTTAACAGTCTATTATAAAAACAGAAACTAAGAGAAAGCATTAGAAACTTTCACGTCAGTTAGACAGGGGAGGGATGGAGTCCGCGCGGAAAGTTCCATTTTCCCTTGATAGGCTCATCGTTGCAGCGTGGATCACGCACTGACACTCAAGTTTTCCTTCCCACTGATAGTTTTCATTTCAAAGCGCCAGCTCCTGAGCGCCTCTTGGACTCCAGGAACTACCAAGGCAGGAGCTCTGCCCAAGTCCCCAGAGAGAAGTCAAGCGCAGGCGCTGTTGGCGGCGTATCTCGGCTCTCGCGGGCCCCTGAAACACAGCCTCCGCAATTCCGTAGGCAGCCTCACCTGCTCGCCCCGGTGACCAAAACGACCTTCCGCATCTCCGCGAACTCAGACGCCGGGGCAGTAAAACAGGTGCTCACTCCAGCTTTAAGAAACCCCAAATCCTGGCTCGCCTACCTGGCCTGGCCCACCAGTACCCCAGCCAATCAGAGACAAGCACTGCCCCACCTCCTCTTTCGTCACGGACGCCGCCCTGAGCCAGCCAATTGCAATCTACCGTCCACTAAAGGCGCCAGGGACTTGTGAGGTAAAATAGGCCGAGGGGTGGAGTCAGGTGACGCGCGAAGGCTCGAGCCAATCAAAAAAGAGCAGACCTCCTCGCCGGCGGGGCAACTCAACTCTTCAGGTGCTGGCGTGGTGGGCGTGGCTCTCGCGGAGACCGAGATCCCGACCCACAGTTTGGCATCCAGGTGTTCTGGATCTTATTTTAGAACGGAGGGTTGGGTTAAAAGCTAAAATTGGGGGATTATCAGGTTACATTTACCCTGCTTTTGGATGTGTAGGCCTAGTTTTTGATCTCAGGTCTCGTCCTTCTCTAAAGAATTCTCTTTGGGAAAATGAACATTGGTTTCAGTAAGAATTGTATATAAAAACATGTGAAATACGGGTTTTAAAGCATGGAATGTGGCACAGAATTAGAGGATTTCAGAACTACTGAAAGTTTGCTGCAGTCTAAGTCAGTGCCTCTCAAATTCTCAGCGGTAAGGCTTTTTTTTTTTTTTTTTGTCCTTGCTATTGTGTGTTTCGTTTTTGTTTTTGAGCCATTCTAGATGGTACTTGTGGCAAACACACACATACACACACACAAATTACTGGAAAAATAGAAAGCAAAATGTATACAAATTACAAACCCCAAATTTGTATTACAGGCAACACATAAACGTGATCTAACTGATGTATAAGTTTCTAATGCTTACTCTTAGTTTCTGTATTTATAATAGACTGTTAACCTGTCTTGCACATTAATACATTGCACATTTATAATCTACTAAACATACTTTAATTTACTTAATGATTTCTTTCAAAGTTTTAATTTCTTAGTAAACAGCAATAAGAAATGATCAAGGTAATTACAAATGATCAAGGTAATTATATTGGTTAGCCTAGAAGTTTGAATTGACACCAACTTGTTTAGTTATCTTTTATACTAGATAAAAGATTAAAAGAAATCTTCTTTTATACGATTTAAAGAAAAATCTGATTATTTTAGCATTCGATTTCTAAGTAAGAGTGTCTTACAATTGGGTGAAACTTGACTTCCTCATCCCATGTTCAGCATTGTAAAGAGACTACAGTTGACTGGTATTTTGTAAAAGTCCAAGAGTAAAATTAACCCCAGTCCTAGCCAGGTGGAATGTGTCTGTAACCCAAAAACTCTAGAAAGCTGTAGCAGGAGGATCACAAGTTTAAGCCCATTTTGGGCAATTTAGTGATAGCAAAACCTTGTCTCAAAAAACACAAAGAGTGGCTGGGAGTGTAGTTCAATGTGAAGGTCCGAGTTTCAATCCTTAGTACTAGGAAAAAAAAAAATCAACCCCAATCTTGAGAATCTAAAATATCCTTTTAACATGTGTTAGGACATAAAGGTGACATGCAAAAGGAGTAAGAGAGGAGAGTAAGTTGGTGAATGTTCCAAGGAAAATTCCTTTCTCCATAGAAAGGAAAAGCATCTAGACATCAGAAGTTTTTGTCACCACAGTCTTGGCATGACAGCAGGTGCAGAATAGACATGAATTAAGGGAGGGCCAGAAGTCTTCAGAACAAGACCACTGGGCTGTCCTCTATTGTGACTTCCATCCACACTAAGCAAGGAGACTTTGGCCTGTTCCTTTTTTTTCAGCTGAAGTTGCTGCTTTCCAGGTGCTTTGACTTTTGAAAGATGAGAATAGATCTGTTTTCAACACATTTTTTTTTAAATCAGAGGTGGGTGGATAGGATCATACCCAATCCATAAATAAAATGGTAAAATGTCATATGTTGCTGATAGAGAGGAAATCAGTCTGATGTAGGATACAAAGGCTACATAAGGGACTACTTGCAGATATAAGTATAGCAATTACCTCAGTTCGTGAACTGCATTGGTTCCATGATTCTGGCGAACATGGCTGCAGTTATGTTCATCACCCTATGTAGAGTTCAAAAATGGAAGCAAAATTTTGCCTACTGCTTCTGTTTGCAAACAGAAGCAATCATGAACTAAGATATCACTATATATCATTTCTTTATCAAATATAAAATGTGTTTAAGATTATAGATGGGACTAAGTCAGTTTATTAGACCTCAAAACAAAATAGTCTGTGTAGTGAATTAAATAAGAGTAGAGATAATCTCCATCCTTATTAACTACATATATTCAGATACATGCATAGCATGTCTGTACATATAAATTCTTTTATGCAGCATGATAAAAATACAGCAAACATTTAATTTTTAAAAATGTGTTTCTGTAAAACATCTTGCCATTAATCCTTTTCACTTTGAACACACGTAGCCCATCATTGTTGCCACTTTCTGAAACAGTTCTAGAACGCTTTCATGAGTGTCTTCAGTGGCCCTGTAACAGATGCCTTGGTGTCCTGAATGGATTCACACGTTTACCTTTCGTGGGCATTTTCACTTTGGGATGAGGCAGAAGCTGCACAGTGCTGGATCTAATGGATAAGAGATCATGATACTTTATTTAACAGAAATATAAACATTTTTAAATTGATTCAGGATATTGAGGCAGCCATGAAAAAGACACTCATGAAAAACAATATCAAGAACTGCTTCAGAAAGTGACAAAAACAATGAGGTGGTAAGTGTGTTTCAAGTGAGGGGGCGTATTCTGAGGGAGTTTGATGGTAATGTGTCTTTTGCTGTAGTAAATTTTATTTTAAATTTAAATCTTCCTACCACGTATATGTATATATGTCACATATAGATATATTGCTATATAATATACTGATAAATTTGTTTCATTCATCCTTATGTTTAAACCCTGGCTATGAGTATTGACAATAGAATTGTACATTTCCCAAAGCATCTCTGCTGTCCTTGTTTCAATTTTCCACCTTTGCTCCATTGCACCTCCCACCACTCTGCTACCTGAATCACTAAAACCAAACCAGAGACTTCAGAGTCAATGCACAGTCACGTGTCCCCTGCTTCTTTAACATTCCTGCCCATTCTCTTTACCTATCACAACCATTGTTGAAAGAAATGTGCTATGTTACTCAGAAAACTGAGTTAATCTGAGTTAAAACATAGTAAACTTCTTTGGGTAAAACATGTCCTTTGGAGTGATTTCATCTTAATTTCTATTAGTTGTGCATTTTTTTCTTGGTTCATACATGTGTAGAGAGCATGAGACAGACTGTGTTTAGATTTAGCAGGAATTTCTGCATGTCAAACAAGACAACTCTGCAATGAGAGCAAAAAGGATCCCCATTTACCTCTGGACTGTGTTCCCCAAAACTGAACCAAGTAATGTGGGCACATTTTTATAGTGTCAAAGACCAAAATATTTTTCTTCCAATAAACAGTCAATGCAATATGTTAGAAGCCTGTTTCAATAACCACTGTTTGATAGTCCCAAGAAACAGATGTTCATACCAAACATACCCACAGCTGTGTCTTCACATCTCATGGCTTCTCCAAAAATGATGTAAGGAGGAAAGGTAACAAAGCTGAGAAGGATCCATCAGTAGCATGATTCTTTAATCATTGTTATTTACAATTTATCATCTGACAGACTTACAGAGAATAAATAAAGAAAAGAAAATATACAATTGGTATCATGTTTGTTTTTCTAATACAGAAAAATTTTACATACTCTATTTTGGAATGTCTATGATAGTTTTAAGCAGAAATTAAATTCATTTGCTGTTTGCCCCTCTGCAACACACATGATCCTCCAAAGTCTGCAGAATAAAGTCCAGATGTTTCATCATCAGAAAGCGTACCACACAGCTGCAGAAACTCAGTCCTCAGAAGGTGTCACCATCAGACACTGGGAGATGACTAAGACAGCATTAAAGTAAATAACTATTAAAATAGGCTAGATACAAACTTTGTGTTTGCAGGAATCCTCGAAACTCAGTTACTTCAAAACCTCTCTAGGAAAATGGTTTTGCACTGAAAGTAATTACTTTGTATGTGTGTGTGTTCAAATTCTTCCTGGATATACTGTTATGATTGCTCATACAGCTTCTGGACAAACAGTTATGAACATGAGCTACCTTGGGATTCAGATCCCATTTCCTATAGGGGCCTATAAAGTTGTAGACAAGGTATCTACAGGTAAAACTAAAAGGCTTATTTCAAATGTGCTGGATTTAGAGCCAGAGTCTGGCCTCTGTTTTTGATCTGGTGTCTTATTAAGATGCTCCCACAGTATTGTCTACTACAAAGAATGGACCATTCCCACTGATCAGTTTTATCATCACCAAGTATACAAATGGAGGATACACTGCACCTGGTACAAGTCTGGGCATTTTTTTCTTATTTTAAAATAAACCATTTAAGTTAAAGCAATTTTCCCTAGATTCATCCTTGCTAGATAGCAAGTTTTCGCTTCCATCTTTTATTCATTTAAAAACAACGGTCACAAAATATTCAGCAAGAGTTCACAAATGTGCTCAGAACTTTACAAGACACACTATTGCAATTTTGAATAGGGCGACTTAAAAATGGTGATCACAAAGCTCAAAGCCATAATTCACAGAACCAGAGTTCCAACATTTCCCCAGGTTAGGGCTATGTTTGCATTTGATTTGGTCCAATGTGGTTGCTATCCCGATTAAGAGTAGATATTTAAACAAATGAAACTTTACTCTGAAAAAAAAATGTTTTGTCACACATCAGGAATCTATATCATTATATTCTGTCCCTTCTACAACCTGTATTTGATGCCATTAAATAAGGGCCACCCAACTCTTGGCCACGATACTGGTTCACTCTAGAGTACTTGCCTCATCATCAGGGAAAGTCCCTCAGTAGGAACTGAGGAAACTACAGTACCTAGAATTTCCTTCAACAAGCTATAGACTCACTACTTTTGTACTGTATAAACCTTCTATGTTTTGTATTATTTCAAATCCAAAAAAACCTTAAAATTTATAACCAGGTTAGGCTTGATATTGCTCATTGATAAATCCAGATCCTATCTTTCATGTTCCATCCAAGCAAGGCCAGGTTACAAATAAGGGGGTGGGGGGATGCAACTATATTAACACTTGGGGAAAACTGGTGACATCCAGGTAAAGTCTGTAATTTAGGTAGTGGTACACTAATGGCCTTTTTTTGGTTTTGGAAGTAGTTCAAAATGAACTATGTTTCCATATTTTAAAATGGACCGTAAAATATTATCAACAAGGAAAAACTAGATCTAGGGTAAGGCTGCTCTGTATTTTTTTAACTTCCTGTGAGTCTTAAATTATTTCAAGATAACAAGTTTCCAAAAAAGATACAGCAACAAAACAAATACTATTCTTCTGCCACCAAACATTGCAGCTAATTGGAGCAGGGAATGCAAAATGCCAGAAATTGCATCTCCATTTACCACCCCAGTCTTTTTCCTTTCTAATTCAGCAGGTGGCAGTGGAGTCACCAAGTGGCAGCGGCACTCTTCTGTTTGTTTACAATGTGAAATTTCAATTCAGAAGGATTTTCCAGAGTAGATCAAGACTGACATAGTCCAGAAACATTAGGAACCTACCCTGCACTGCCAGAGGATCGAGAGGTCTCCATGAATTCTGTGGAGGATCAAAGATGTCATAGCTATGTATTGTAGTTCTCTTCATTTTTGTAGTTTTGGGCAAAATAGATGCTGCTTTGTCTTAGTATACTTCTTGGGACATCTTTCCTTTCCCTCATTCAGACACTTCTTTTCTTCTGCTCTCCTTTACTCAAAAACACATGTCCCACCCCCATCATGGCTTTCTTGTGGGAAGTCTGGGTGGGACTGAGAGCACATGTGTCACATATGGTCCATGCCTTTTGTGCAGATATCACCCGATTTAGTCATGTCTAACTTATTGTTTCCATGTCTACCTGTGCTCATTGAAAACAGCTTTAAAAAAAGCAAGAGAAGGCACAAAGATTCAAGCAGTACCTTAAACTCCCCACTTATAGGTCTCCATGTCCACCTCAATACTTGGAAAGCCAACCCAGTTCAGGTAAAAAAAATACTGATTTCTTCTCATGAGAACTTGAGTAGTCTAAAACACACAAGCACTCAAATGGCTTCTCTCACCTACTTCCTCTGAAATGAAAAGGTCATTTTTTGGGGATTATGTGGTTTTATATTCATAAAGGATATCCCCCATACACACACACACACACACACACACCTTTTTTTTTGTTTTGTATTGGGTATCAAACTCAGGACCTCGTGCTTGCCAGGCAGGTGCTGTGCCACTGAACCATATCCCAGGCCAGATATCCCCTTTCTTAAAATGCAAAAACAAACAAACAAAACCCCTTCTATTTCATATACTGTACCTAACTTTTCATTTTTGAATATTTTTTGCAATTTCTATCACCCTGCATTTCTTCTTTTACCATTCACATTTTTCTTTTATCTTCAAGTCACTTACTTTTTCTAGCTTCTATCGGATCTCCGTTCAGAGATTGCTTTTGTGCTTCATCGTGGAGTCCATCAGCTCCAGGTCGCTGGTTTCCACCTTGCTTGAACTTCACCTGTCTTCCCCACTTCTTCCCTTCCAGAGCATTCTCAACGCCTCGCCTCAGGGAGCCTCCTTCCTGGCCTTCTCCAGCCCTCCGGTCATACACACATTCACATATCCACTGTTGTTTCTGTTTCTGTATTTTGTTTTTGTTTTGCTCCCCACTTACACTAAACTCTCTTTATTACATACCCTTGAACACCCTTGAGTCATTTTTTTTTCACACCTTTAAAACCACAAGCTCCCTTTGGGCATTTCTTCCCTGCCTGGTCACACAAGAGACAAGTGTCAACATTTATGCCTAGCTGCCAACACATGGATCAGCAGATGCACAAATTTGGATCTGACAGTCCTAAAACACATGGTGACATGAAATGATTCACATATACCATGAAGAAGATAATTTGCTGTAAATATAACAAAACCTCACTGTTTCTCATCTATTTACTTATCTTCTTTTCCAAACAAATCTTAATTCCATACCTTTAACTTCAATTTGAGCTACTTTTTAATTCTGCATACTAAGACTACCACTTACTCTGCTGAGTCACTCAGAGTTGTGCTGCTAAACTCTGAGAATGACTTATTAAAAGTTAAGCCTGTGTTTATAATACAAACATCTCCATGACAGAAGGCAATGCCTAATTTATGCACAAAAGGATACTTGTATATGACAATACATATTTCTGAGCCACCTAAAACAAAGTATTTCTGTGACTCAAAGTCAGGGAAACACAGATATTCTATTTTCAATTTAAATAATTTGAAAATATGAGATCACTCAATACAGTGAGTAGGAACAGGATCCTAAAAGGTAAAACCCTGGAGTGATGTTCGACAAAGGAAGGTAAAATGATACTGTCTTCTCTTGCTGCTTAAGAAGTCAAGACATGGTACGGATGTAACCTTTACTGAGGCCTAAAGGATAAAGGAGAACATTCCACAGGTCTTGTTTTCAAGTCCTCCTAATTCTAAGGAAGCTAACAGATTGAAATTTGAGTGAGCCAGGTTTGTAAGAGGACATATTTGAACTTTAACATAGTAAATGAGATAATGTATGTGTAAACACCTGGTAATCATACAGCAATATACAAATGAAATTGTCAGTATTAGTACCATTATATTCCCTGTGACCTTTTTTACTGACCCTAATTTTCAAAGCAAGAAACAACAAGACTGCTAAATCCATATAAGTTTTCCAGCAAACACTGAACATATCAGAACTAGAAGAGACTGCAAGACCATCCGATTCAGTTTTCTTAATTTACAGATAAGCAAACAAAATTCAGAGAAATAAAGTGACTTGCCCAAGATAGTACACTTGCCTTAATTCAGAAAGAGGATCAAAGATCCCAAACTGGTATTCTCTGGCTCTCAAATCAATGATTTCTCCAAAGTTAATCCTGGGAGAAACTAAAAAGTGCAGAATCACAGGACCTCCATGGAGGAAATGTGTTGGCTACAGTCAGAACATGACCTGCAAAATGAATCTCGGGGATTTAGACTTATGCTAAGGCTGAACAGGGAAGCACTCAAATTCTCAAGACCATGGAGAAGATGAAATGGGCAAGCCATAGAAGCAGACCTGAGGAAGCAAGATAATTTCTCTGGGAAAATTATCTGTAACCCTTCCTGGTTTTTCCTCAATGGAAATTAAGAGTCCCCCTTTTCCAGCTTTCCACTGAATCTGTGGATTTGTGGGGGATCAAAGCTCAGATTCTGCTCTAAGGAGACTTCTATGCAGCATTGCATTCATTTCCATGAATTGGGAGACCAGGGCCTCATGATTTTCTGCTGGTCACTACATACCATAAGCAAGAGCATTTACACTATTTATAGCAGTGGATGTTCACAGTGCACCTCGCTGAAATCAAGGAATTTTAGCGTTAGAAAGACATTAAATATTTTCTCACACAGCCATCTAGCTTGTGTTTGAAAACCTCCATTTTTCTTGCATAATTTTTCAGCCTATACCTGACCCTCATGAGTGACAAAGGACTCCCCGTATCTGGGGCCAAGCCAATTTGTCCTTCAATGTTCAGATTCTCATGATGTCTTCCCTATGAAGACTTCCTGTAGCTTCCTTTTATTTGTCCTAGGTCATCCTTTTGGGAACACTCAGAGTAGATCCTACTTCCTGCTATACATAAGCCTTAGGTATTTATGCTTGAGAAGTTCAACTCCCAGTGCATGCATCCCACAGAGGTTTCATCCATTAAAATTGATAGATTTGAGCAAAAAGGGCCAAGGGACCTCCTATCAACATACCAAAAACAACCAGGCTTTGCTGATTTAAAAAATCAGAATTTCATTAAAATACATACTTGGAAATACCAGAACAAGACAAAGAAGAATATCCTCACAAATGAATAATGACTGTATACCTGTTAACTATCCTCTGTAGAGTTCCTTTCCTATGTCTAGTACCTATTCAAGAATTCTTCCAACCAGGAATTGTAATTACAGTTCTGTTTCCTATGACCTTGCAACACACATTCTTTCCTATCTACATCCCCACAGTTTCACATCAAAATTTCAACTCTGAACCCTGCCCATCCAATGAGGAAAATAGCCATTCCAAGAACCTAAGACTCTTTGAGAATGTAACACACTCTTTGACAGGAAAGGAAAAACAGGGTGCAAGGTGTCCAGAGACCAAATCAGAAAACCACATTTGATTAGTTGTTCCATGCTGAGTCCACAGATTCTCCATGACTACCAAGTTCTTTCCCTATGCCTCATCTCATATTTCCCCAGATACTGGCATTCTTCAAGTTTTCCTTTCTGAAAATACTTTATAAAAGGTGACATAGAAAAAATATTGTCAAATCTGCACATTTATAAACATAAGCATATTTAACCTTTATAAATTACCTGAATTCTCTAGCCTTTGCTATCTAACACTTGTTATATCAAGTAAAAATTTTTACTATATTTTATTTATCCTAAGCTTTTTTTTTTTTCTTTTTTAGTTCTTTAATGTAAAAAAAAAAAAGTATATATGAGTCAGTGATAGGGAGTGCGGGAGCAGAGTCAGGGAAGACACAGAAAGAGAGAGAGAGCACAAAGCAAACACGCCTCTGTCCTTCAGGTCCACTGAATGTCCGGATAGAGTGGCTTAGGCATGGATGAGTGGTAGATCTTGTGAGGACTGGGGCCATCGGGACATTGGCAGGCACTGACAGCATCATTCGTCCGCTTGTTGAAGGAGCAGAAGGTGGATTTCTTGGAACGAAGGACGGTGTTTGGTATCTCTTCTCCAGCAGCTGAGCATCAGCTTGTATACAGAGTCAGGGCAAATGGCTGGTTGAGGGAGGTAAGTCTTTGGGACCAAAATTTTAAAAAGAAAAAAAAAATATTAAGAAGAGGAAGGAAGAAGACTGTATCACTGTTCAATGTTTTCCCCTCTCTGTCCTTGGACTTGATTAGTGACGTGGGTGTCGTGTCCGTTCTTATTCACAAGAGTTCTCATAACCGCCCCTTCTCTAGTTCTCTGGAGTAGAATTTCCCAATGAGATATTTGGGGAGGGGTTCCTGATTGTAAAAGATGAAACTGAAGCAAAAATGGAACTGATATTCTATGGCAGATCATATTAGATCTCTCTGTGTGAAGGCTTGTCTTGGTTGAACCAGTCATGGCAGACATGTTCATTAGTAGCTTCAGTTTCTTGAAATCTTAGATGCAGAAACTAGGATGTATGATGTACCCATGTAATTCCTAACCACAGTGTTCTCTGTGCTTCCCCTCCCCTGTATTGTCCCCATGTAGAAGAGATTAGCTTTCTGCTTTTGCACCAGGGATCGAACTCACAACCTCATGCTTGCCAGGCAGGCACCTATGTGACTGAGCTAAATCCCTTAGCTTTCTGCTTTTTAACATACACCAAGTCAGTGCCTTTACCCCATGCTAGTCCTGGTCTGAATTACAGTTTAAGATTCTATTCTGAAATTGCCAATTATAGATTATTTCAAATAAGTTATTACTCTGGGGCCAGGGATTTAGCTCAGCAGCATAAGTGCCTGACTGGCAAGCAAGAGGTTGTGAATTCTATCCCCAGCACCAAAAAAAAAAAAAAAAGATACTACTCTGTTGATTCTCAGGCCACTTTTTTGTGCCTATAATCTATTGCTGCCACCCTGTTATGCACTTTTTTTTAATATCTTGGTACATGAGATTAGAATACTAAATATGGTGAATGGTTAAATTTTAAAAATTGATTACTGTAAAAGATCCATGGCCATTTTACTACCCTGCTGCCCAAAATACTACCCTTTACTCCACTTATCTCATTATTCTTGCCGTTTTCTGAAGAAGTGCTGTAAATTCTCTTTTGTGATTGCCATTAGTTGCACTGCTGTGGCTGCTGCAATGTTCTAAACTGATTCAAAATGTTTACCTTTCATGGTCATTTTAACTTTGGAGAAGAGCCAGAAGTTGCATAGTGTCAGATCCAGCCAATAAGGTGGCTTAAATCATACCAGAATGTTTTTACAAGCCTTGCCTTTCAGTTAGATAGCACACAGCACCAGCATTCACATTTTTCTTATCACACCTCATGAAAACACTCATGAAAGAGGGGTTCCAGAACTGCTTCAGAAAGTGCCAAGAAGAATGGGAGACGTATGATCAAAGTGAGGATGTTGGAACTGTCTTTCATTGTAATAAAATTTTTAAGTTTAATCATTCACTGTGCATTTTGATCACACCTCACACTGACATATTCCTTAACCATAACTAAATTTCTCATTCCTTTTGTGCCATAGACCCACCCATCCCTTGCTTTGCTGAGTCCAGCATCTGTGGCTGGTTAATCATTAACCTGCCCCTGCTGCCCTGCCTCCCCCGCTGCTAACACCAGCCTACATCATGCATCAGAGAATCTGGGATTTACCCAGCATCTGCTTTTATCCTGTACCATCAGCTCTACATTCACAGATCAAAAGGCAAATTGTGACTTATATTGGACCCTCAATTAGGTCTGACAAGCCTTCACTCAGCATGTTTCAGGATACTATGGCACTAAAATACCAAACATTCAAAAAGAAATATTATCAATATAAATAAAGTACAGACTAACAGACATTCACATATTACCGATGGAATTTGAAACTGCCAAGCCCTTTTGAGATGGTTGCTAAATAATTTAGAAAATATATATGAACTTTGAGTCAACAGGTATCAATAAAATAGAAATAATAATTTAAATTATTAGTTGCCCTTTTCAAAGTCTTATAAATTTGGCAAATAATTGAAGCTAAGTTTCATAATATTAATATTACATCTGTAGAATTTTGTCTGCCTTTCACAACATCAAACAAATAAGCTTTCAAGACTGCATTTGATTTTTTGGTTATTTAATTCCATTTAGACCATAAGCCTGCAGGAAAAATATCACCTGGGAATTATTCATATCTTACAATAAAACTGAAGGGAAGAATGTCAAATACGTTTTTAGATTATTGAAATTTTTGTGTGGATGACCAGATATTTCCAGTTGAAGACAAAGGATTTAAGATTTGCTTAAGCTAGGAATACTAAGTATAAAATTTTTTCTAGGTTCCATGGTACTAAGATTTGTTTCTTCTGCATCATATCTGCTGTGTTCAATAGGTTAACAATTCCACTTGAAAATGAGTTACCTAACACTGGTGCAGTCTAGACACCACAGAATCCATTTAACCATTGGTAGTGTTGAGAAATTACTGTCCCTGCACTCCAAGGCTAAACTTTTAAAATCTGAATACTGAATTTAAATAATAAAGTTAATAGCAGTTACTTAAGCAAAATGTAATAAAATACAAATGTAGTTAATCATATTTAATCATGTTACTATGTTTAATATTTTAAGCTGAGTAACACTTATGGTTATAAATGAGAATGTTACTTAGTACCTAAAGGTAATATATGGCTTTGGCATAGCTTCAATCAAATATTTGACTTTACTATTTGACAGTCATCAGTCATAATGTACATTTGGTGCACCTCCAGCATCTGGAGAAGAAAAATCAATGGACTTGTTTTAAAAAATTATCTAAAACTAAGAAAGATAAAACCTTGGAGATTATTAAAAATAAACTTTCTATCAACTGACAAAAAGTGTTTTCTTATGAAATCGAAAAATACAGCACCAATCATTAATATGTAACTTTTAGCTCTAAGTAAAAAAAAACTATATGATATAAAAATGATTTTTTTTTTGTACCAGGGATTGAACTCATGACCTCGTACTTTCCAGGCAGGCAGTATGCCACTGAGCTATTTCCCAGCCCTTAGAAGAAAGATTTTAAAAGTAAAGTAGACATGAAACATGTTAAATGTTTGATGGTCAAATTTTGTTTCATATAATAAAAATTCTGTCTAGCATTTCAGTCACTGAATCTATCGAGGAGTACTGAAAGGCTCGTAATATTCGTACTTTTGCCTATTATTCTAAGATATACTCAAATTTGGAATATGGTGGATAAGACCGTATTTTCTAATTGAGCACAGCATCTTTAACTGGCTATATGCTCTCTCAAGGCTCACTAGGGTGCTGGGATTTATCGGTCCAAGAGAAAACAAACGAACATGTTTTCTTGGTGCGTTTGCTTATTTTATGAACATAGAAGTACATTTGGTTGTTATTATAGAAAGCAACTGCATCACAACCAAAATAGACAATTCACAACCCCTGCTACAAAAATCGCCAACACAATATCCAGACAAAATTGAATCCTAGGTTCCCATTCTCTTTTTCACAACAATGATGCATTGTTCTTGTCATTCTTTTACTGTGCGTTTGCTTCGGTCTATTTAAACCACAGAGAACACACTCCGGCTATTGTCATATTCCTGCTGCTGCTGACCTAATCCAAGAGATTTCTGTAGCCAGGTCATTTTGAGGAAATGCAATGTACTAGTTACTACTGGTGAGTTCTAAACCTCCGATCTCACAGAAATGTTAAAAATCAAGCTAACCGAAAAACGCTTACCTAAGAAGGCTAGGCATTGGGATTCCTTGTGATCTAAGGAACCCAGCTTTCCCTGAGCCATTAGAAGCATCATTAAATTGGCCCAAAGGTGCCTTTCAGGAACATGAAGTGCAGAATATGCCTGTCCATTTCTGTTCATACAAATCTAAAAATATTGCTACATTGTAAATGTTTTTCAGAATTTGGAATGGAACCCAAGGTCTTTGCACTGAGCTAAATCCCCAGCCCTTTGATTATTTTTAATTTGAGGCACAGTTTCACTGAGTTGCCCTGGATAGTTTTAAACTTTCAGTCCTCCTGCCTCAGCCTCCCAGAGTGCTGGGATTACAGATATGCACCAATGCACCTTTAATGAATGCTAATAAGTCCCATATTCCTTTTTACACATATACTTTTCAACCAGGAAGACAAATCAATGCTCTAAATCAAGAAATAGATAAAACTATTAATTAAATAGGTAAGATTTTATTTCCTGCTACCTTTGTGTTGAGGAGAAACCTGGTATGACCTTTCTTACTTTCCAAGAATCAGTGGGTAGCAGAGTGGATGACTGCCTGGGATGACTTTGGTCTTTCACATAATCTGAATAGTTAGTGACAAAAAACAGCCCATCATTCAGCACAGACCTATCCTCCTAAATCAGAACTTCCCTTTCTTCCTCTTCTGGGAGGATCCAAATCCATTTCCAACCACCCCAACAGTTCTTACCTGCCTTCCTTGGTCTCGAAAGAACTCTCCAGTATTCTCAATAACCTGTTCATCTGACAGCTGGGAATATGGCTGCTCTTGACAAAAAGTGAAAGTCTCCCACAGAGTCACCCCAAAGGCCCACACATCACTTGCTGTGGTGAATTTGCCCTGTTCAAGTAAGGAAAAGTAAAATTAGAATCCCTGTGCACAAGAAAAAGGTTATGTTCTCGTAATCTAGAATGAATTGCCCTTCCCCTACCACCATCAAGGAATACTGAAACTGCCAAAATCCGTGTAGAGGATCTGGAAGTGACAATGTGAGGCCGTGTTATGTGACATCCTCCTGTTTTCAGCTTAGTTCTGCTTTTGGAGATGAGATCCAAGTGCTTAAGGGAAGCTACCATAAACCATCAAACTCTCCAATGGAGTGTTGGAAAGTCATCCTTGCTCTCACGTAGGCTTGGAAAGATGTCCTGGGAAAGTCAGAATGCAAAGTCAACTCTTCTTATGCTAGAAACAGAGAAACCTGCTTTAAGCAGCTGGTATAATTTCTTCTGTAATCTGGGACTCTCATTTCCCAGTTCAGTGATAGCAACAATCTTAAAAATCAGACTTTAACAAGTGATAGCAGTGAGATGTAGATGTAATTAGCCTGCATTAAATACTAACACATTTTCTATTCAATAAAGACAATGACATTGGCAAATATCTGAAATTATATTTTAGCTAAGGCAAATGGGACAGGAGAGTTTTACCCAATTACCCTGGTTAATAAGACCACTAATAATGCAAAAGCTGGAATTGGAAGCAAGGGCCTTTGAATCTTAGTCTAATATATGTCTCTTAAAAACGTATAATACCTTTAGCTAGAACAATGGTTATTTATCACTTTAGAAATAGGTAAATTATAACAAATCACTATATAGATGGAAAAGATCATAATGAGCATTCTATAACTTGGTATACAACAGCATCATTCTTAATCATTGGAAATTGGAAAGCACTTACATATCAAATTATAGACATTAATAAATTATAGGATTCAGCCACATAAAGGAATATTATACAGTTATTAAAATCATATTTTTAAATAATTCATTGGAAATGCCAATGATAAAATATTAAATAAAAAGTAGAGACTATGTAACATAGTATCATCTAAGTTACATGATATAAATTTTACATAAGAATACACACATAGAAATACATGCATAGAAAGAAATCCTAAAAGGAAATAAACCAAAATATTAATAGTGGTAATCTCAGTGAAAGGGAAGAGATAACATACATTTTTATTTCAAAATTAACTTATGAATCCTGTGTGAATATGAGCTGAAAATAAGTAGCTTACAAATGAACAAAACCAAATTAACCTCAGGCCTCTCTTCGAAATGTTTCATAAAACGAAAGACAAATTTATATGCACACAACATTGTTGGAAGTAAAAGTTTAAGGCTACTAATCGTTTAAATTGGCTAAGTGGTTAGAAAAATTAACACAGTGAAAAAACTCAGGTATGCATGATCAGGAATATACCTCCGAGAGAGACATTTGGAAAAATTTATCTGTTCATGATACAGAATACAGTGCTCGCTTTGGCAGCACATATACATGACACAGAATACCAACAACTGAACACAAAGTAAAAATTGAAGAATGATGATCTTAAAAAGTAAATGATCATAATACTTCAAAATGTGCAGACAGGTCCAATAATTAATGAGAAAATAGTTATGCAATTAATATAGGACAAAAAATTTATATGGATAACATTTATTTATATGCTAAAGTTTTAATATTCTAAATTAATTTAGAATCAATGGATGGAAAGAGGGAAAAAAGAGACACTAAAGCCCTTATCCTTCATATTTTTATTCCTGAATTTTCTACAGTGGAGTGTTACTTTCTCCTCAGCAGGGCGTCTCACTGACCAGGGCTGGCTCACAAATGTAGGGAACTCGCTCACCAGCAGGATGCTCTCCCAGGACATCCAGCGGATGGGGAGCACTGCCCGGCCCTGGATCCGGTAGTAGTCACCACTGTACAGGTTTCTGCTCATCCCAAAGTCAGCTATCTTGATGGTGTAGTTCCTACCCACTAGGCAGTTCCGTGTGGCCAAATCTCGGTGGACAAAATTAAGAGAGGAAAGGTACTTCATGCCAGAGGCAATCTGGGTAGCCATAAACTTCAGGTTGGCATAACTGAGGAAAGAGACAAGAGGAATATATAAGAAAGGAGAAATAGCAGATAGAAACTGGAAGCCATGAAAGCCCCACCCTCACACTGATTTCCACCAACCGGAGTTTAAAACTTCAGCATCCCCTTTTTAGAGTGTGTGTGTGTGTGTGTGTGTGTGTGTGTGACTGAGGCTTGAACCCAGGCCTGGGCTGGGATATATACACAGACCCTTTTTAATTTTTAATTTTTTTTTGAGATAAGGTCTCTCTAAATCACTAAGTTGCCCAAACTGGGCTTGAACCTCCTGCTTTAGCCTTTTAGAGTCCTGAGATTACAGGCGTGTACCACCATGCCTAGCCCTTTCTATACTCTTCATGAATCCTTTTGCATTCTCTGAAAGGAATGCTCCCTTATCCACTGCACACTAACCTTCCCCAACATCCCAGAACAGTGATGGGTTTTAAGGGTTACCGCGTCTCATCTGTCCAACCCAATTGCTCTCATAACCACAGGGAAAGACAGCAGACCAAGCTGATTTTACCTGACAGTGGGTACGTTGCTGGAGCAGGAATTAGGGGGCTCATGGCGAGAAAGAAACTGATTGAGATCTCCGTTCTCCATGTATTCCGTAATCATGCAGAGAGGGTCCTCAGTGATACACACAGCTAAGAGACGGATAATGTTTGGGTCCTTCAGCCGGGACATGATCTTTATCTCCTTAAGGAAATCATTCCTTTGGAGGACACAGACATAGATAAACCCAGAGGTTCCCAGAGTCAGAATCAAAAGGGAGAAGAATGCACTGCAACATCTATTCCTTCCCATTTCACTTAGACTTGTTTGCCTACGGATGAACAGATAAATCAGAACCTGAAAGTATCTCATTCTACTGCACCTGAATGTAATTGACCTTTACTCAACTGCAGAGTTTTGAGAATGAGACTGATAACTTATCACTTTGGCATGCCTATATTTAGCAAAATGCCTGCCACATGGAGATATTCAATCATTAATTTGTAATATTTGCTGAACCAAGTATATTCTTTAAAACAACTTTGCAAAATGAAACTTTCCACTGAAAATCATCTTGCATGCACTAGAGTATTTACCTTTTAAAAGCCAAAAAAATCACTCTATTAATAAAGCAAAGAATGTTTTTATAAAGTGGAAAACCACCCACTGATCTATCTGATGATTCTTTATTTTCCCTCATTGGATTTCCCTAATGCAGACTGCATCAGTAGTCACAACATGCATTTAGTAACCTGTTCAAATAGAGCTGTTTATAGATTATGGTGGCAAGATGGGGTCATTTCTACAGATTTCTAAGGTACTTATTTGGCCAAGACTAGAAATTATTGGAGTACATAGTTACAGCCAGCCTTGGGTCATAAAGTAGAAACTTTTGCATCAAGTCCATATTCCCAGAACTACTGGAGCAGATTAGTTACAAGCATCTCATGAATTTCATAGAAATCCTACACTGAACATCATGCTGTGTCAGTATAAACCCTTAGAATCAATTTATTTCTGATTCAACATCTCTTTTCTTTCATGTTCCCTTTAACTCACGGAAATCAGAGGTTTCCATGGCTTGGAAGGACCTACAGTCTGGGCCATCCATTTCTGCTAAACAAGGGTAGGGACAGCTGGAACATAGCCAACCCCACCAAGCAAAACAGCCAAAGGCTTTATCCTATCTGTGGCTTTTTCTCTTTGCCATTTTTTCTAATTACCTGCTAAAATTAGTACAAAGAATGCTCCACGTTTTGTCAGTTTCACTCACACCAATATCCTTAAGACTGAAATTCTAGCTATAATTTGAAAATCTCCATAGTTCCATTCCCTCGCCTTTCTCTCCACTCCACTTCCTGTCATTTTCAAGACTTTCAGTGAAGCCTGTCACCATTTTTGGAATTTAACAACACTTTGGGGAATAGGAATAATGAACTTACTCTCACTATGAATATCAGTGAGACAAGATAATACAAATGGGGAAATGCAGATGTTATCCAGATGTGCAGAATTCTCTGGGACACAACCAACCAGCTTTCAACCAGCATGCCTCTCTGGGTGAGGACTAAACTCACCATTACTGTAATGGAAAGGCTGTCAGACAACGGAGTGTGGCTGGACACTGCAATTTATGTGGCAAGGGATCCAAGAATTAATAGCCAGTTTGGAAAACTGCTAAAGGATTGTGGATCCTTTTGCTTTGAGGTCCATGGATACTTTTCCAAGTAGAAGTAGCTTCTCCTTTTGGAGGTTGCAGAACATAGAAGAAAAGGAGCATAAAAGAGAAAAACAGAGGATGAGAAAGTACATAGAGAAGTGAGAAAAAGGAGAATGAAAAGGTTAAGCAGGAAACATGTGTGTGATTGTGAAAAGTCTGCCAAGAAGAGGTTATGACATTCAGAGTACATCTGTATGGAATGAGGAAACACTGGACTGAAGAGTGTGGGGCTATGCAAAGGGAGTTAAGAAGTAAATATGTGGCAAATTTAATAGAAAATGTACATTTGAAAGGGGTAGAGAAGAAGATGAGTACTTCTGAGTTCATTCGAAAAAGAAAGCATAAGAATAGCAATGTGAGGCAGCTTACAAATATTCCAATCTCAAAAGAGAAATATGCTTAGAAGTTTCCAGGAATGTTCCTAATCCTGAAGATGAAATAAATAAAGAGAAATTTAAAATGCAACCACAGACCTGGCATTCTTGTTGGCATCTGCTCGGAGCATTTTCACAGCCACCAGGACAGGCTGGTTGGCGCTGACATCTAGGGCAAAATCTTTGTCTTTGAATTTTTCCATTCCCGCCACTTCACAGAGATGAACCTAGACAAAAGTCATCTAGTCTCAGCATCATCATTTCTCCTGAAGATGTCTCAGTACTCTTGCTGGGCATTTCCTGGAGATAAACTTAACTCTTATAACTCAGGCAAAATAATCAAAAGACAATAATAAGATATGTACAACATATCTTTGATTACTGATACAATTTAAAGCAATAGTAAAGTACTCAACTAATATATTACTTCCTTATAAAAGAAACAGTAACAGTATTTCAGTACTGCACAGCCCCACAATAAAGTATTATTCAGTAGAAAGGTTTGATTTGAGAAAGAGTAGTTATCTAATAATACAAAACATACAGCAATTTTCTAAAATAATCCCTCAGTCTGAGATTTAGCACTGCGAAGATTCCTATGTATTACCAATAGTATAATAAGAGTGAGTTTTCAATCCAGGGGACAGATTGAGTATAAATAATGCCACAAATGGATGTCATGGGACCCTGTGCCTCTTGCAGCACTAGGCCTGCCCAGGTGGAGAATATTTGAGCCATACTTAACACCTATGATATATTTTTTGTGAAACCTAGCATTATATTGTATTTGGCATTTGGGTGGTTCATGTTGAAGAGTTCCTCTTGCAAATGAAAATACTGCTTTGAGTTCGCCAAAAGCCCATGTGACTGAAAGTTTAATATTACATGCATCATCTGAGGACAATTTAGAGAGGACTCCTCCTTATCTTAGTTGGTGATTCATTCCCTAGTGGCTAATTCTGGGACCAGCATCAGGGGTGAGGTTGTTTTTGACCATTTTTCATATAATTCTCATTACAAAGACAAAAACTAAGTGACTATCAAGCAGCAGGGTGTTCCTGGACAATTCATTAAAGATGACCACATCTTGTGAGCCCCACCCCCTGTAACGTATTGTAAACATTTTTTGAAAGTATTGAATGTTTTTCAGGCTCTCTAATGTCTAGGGATTCGCCTGCCTTAAAAATTCCTGTATAGAAGTCTCAGGCTTTCCACAGCTCCTGATGAGGTTGACCTAATGCTCACCATCCAGAGGAGAGTGTAAAGAAAGATGAGTAGAGGAGACATTTGGCTGTGAATTGACTTGAAGAAGGGGCAATTTGCTGTATTGACCATTTTTATCCACCCACTTCCTTCGAGCTACCAAAGACTGGAGGCCACACAGAAAATCAACTTACCTCCCCAAACTGGCCTTCTCCCAGCTTCTCCTTGAATGTTAAAAATTTCCTGGGGAACTCTTCCACGGCCACATCTTTTCCTGAGAGCAGGTCCATGGTGACAGCAGGCACTGAGTAGGTGTTGCCTCCGGTCACTCCCTGGAGGTTCACGATGTCAGCCTCAGCATAGTGGGGCACCCCCTCAGGTCCACTGGGCTGGACTGGCTTTACAACACCACTGCAACCTGGAAGGCAAGGGCCACGGGTCTCAATACAAGGGGCATCTTTGGAGATCTTTTTAAGAAAGAAGATCTGAGGGGGAGGACTAGAACCTGCCTCTGTGGCAACCTAACTTCTTCATGATGGTCTTGTTTCCTGAGACTCTTTTTTTGTGGCCTTCAGAATGTAGGCACCATTGTGTTCCTTATTCTTGTCTCACAGTCATGATCATTAGCAATGTCCTTGTCTCATCCTGTGGAATTACATGGCGAAGCTATGAGAAGCCTCAGGATGTATCATGATGAAAGTATTAAAGACAGAAGCTTTGTCAAATCATACGTTCTTGTTTTTAGAACACAGTCATTGATTTAAAAGCCAATTAAGTTTATACCATCTTGTGTAAGACATACCCTAAATTTTAAAAATTCAAATATAATATGAGGGATAGTTTGGACTTTAGAAAATAGATAAGTTACTTCAGTTCAATCTAGAAAATAAGCCAGTTTATACTGGCTCATTAGTCTTGTTGACCCTGTGAAAGCCTATGAATTAAGTGGGCTCATTCAATGTTTTCTGTCTATTCAGTGATAGAATAGATATCAGTTCCTGTCTTCCTTCTAGAAGATTCCTTCCCACTGGCTCCCTGGAAATCCTGTGCTCTGTCATCCTCCACATCTGGCTCCACATCTGGATTCCTCTCCTCTGAACACCACAGTGCTCTTCTATTGACGTGGGTCATTCTTAGGTTGATGACCTTCTGGAAAAGCTGCTCTGAGCTTCAGGGATGATCCCAGCATCCATTCTGATGTCACTCTGTACTTTTTCAAAGACACTGGGATTGGAATCATCTGGCAGTGTTTTTACCTTACTTAATGCTTTTATTGAGAAAAGCCAAAAAATATTTATTCTCATAATACTATCTCGTATTACTCTAACAAATGTTTACCAAAGATAAGTTAACAAAAAATAGATTACTCAATTATCCAGATGGCTACAAAACTGAAAATTTCAGAATATCTCTAGCTTCATTTATCCTTTTCTTTCTCCTTATTAAACTCCTGTCCTGAATTCACCCATAGTGAAGTCTAGCGTTGATTGAGCAATTGATCAGAGCCCTCTTTTCTTCTCTATGAAATGAGCAAGTGAGATTAGTTAGACTGAGTTTTTCTGGTGTTAATGCTTCTGTAAACTTCTATCTTTTCCTTCACTTTCTGACATGGAGGTTCCTCCAAACACCTTATTCTCAATAGCAAAGGAGAGCTCTCCAGTCTAGAAAGAGTATGTGAATTACTCAGAAGGCTAGCACAGACCAAAAAATGATTTGGTTGCCTAGGAGCAAGACATACTGTGTGTCTAGGCTTCTCCCTCAGGCCTCTGCCTATTATTTCACTTTCACCTGATTCCTCTTCCCCTGGAGCAAATTCTGGGAGTTTTCGTATCAATCTAGATGGTTCCTGGTAGTCAGGGCGAAGTGGGAAGATACGATCATAAGTCGAGTTGGACTCCTGTTCACTCGGTGAGGAGGAGCGGTTGTTATTGAACATGCTGGACTCGCTTGGTAGGGAAAGGCTGACTGTCATTTCATCATCCAGCATCCTCCGGGAGGCCTGGGAGAGAGAAAGAAGAAGACTACATTGCTAGGAAGAGGCCAGCAGTTCCTCCCATTCTGAAACCCAGCCCTTCTGCTCAGTTTTCTCCTGATTGCCTCAGAAACACCACAAGTGACAGGAATACAGCCTGGCTCCACAATAGCTTTTGTAGAAATGCAGAAAACTTTTTTTTTTCATGGCAGAATTTGAGCCTCTTATTTCTGAACTATTCACTTTCATTAAACACTTCTAAGCATTATTTATATAATCCTACAGGAACCTATCAGTAAACAAAGATCTTATGAATCTTATAGAGCTTTCCATGTTTTTTTTTTAAATAATGAGTTTTACCGACTTACCCCTTAATCGCTTTGATTTTGGATCAACATGATTTAAAATATTCAGGCTCACTAACAGTGCTGTCACATGATGAATTAATAGTTCACTAGTTTACCCTAGCACTATAAATTAGGATAACCATCCCCATCTGGTCCTAGATTTTTGTGAACCAAAAATATAATGGCAACAAAATGAGACAAGAAAGTCTTACTGTTGGAAAATATCAAGTGAAATTTTATCTATTACAGGAGGACAATCCAGGTGACTAATTCTTGTGGCATACCATCTTAGAGCACCTGCCTGTTCCAGAAAAAAGAATTCTAGCATCTGAATGTGTATAATTATTTAGATTTAAGCATGTGAAATTCTCCATGACAGCAAACATACTTTGGGTGCTTAATGGAGAAACAGAGAAATATAGGTGCTTACTTTCCCCACCAGACTAAAAGGTCATTTCTTATAGTAAGAACCTCAGTATTAGTGTGAAACCAACATGTGACAGGCATTCAATAAATGTGGGTTGAATTTCCCAAAGGATTGATGCTGAGGATGCTAAACATAATACTACAGGCTACAGCATATGTTAAGAAAAGTCCTTGGGATGTATGTGTATGATTAAAATTTTACACAAACACACACACACATTCACACACACACACACACACACACACACACACACACATTCATACACTTCTATTTCCAGGAAGAAATTCTGAGTGTCATTTCAATGCATTTTGAGTTATATTCTTGGGATCTATAATATTAGGAAGAATTTCCTAAAAAACAAAGTTAGATATTCAAAGGTATAAATTTTGCTGTCTCTTTCATCTGAGGGAAGGTCTCCATATCACCTCACTGATGTCTTAGAAGTCACACCAGTGGACCAGGTCTTTGTGAATTCTGCCTTTCAGTTCTCACATGCGGTTTATGGACTTACAGCTTTAATTTAGGTAAGATACCTTCAGACCAAGAGGAAAGGTCCTTGTGGGAAGCAAGGAGATATATTTTGTTGTGAATATCCTTGTCTAAACACTTTAAACCTCAACAATCTCAAGAACTTGAATGCGAAACAGGTCAGAGGGTTCCTGTATTTACTAATGGAAAGTGTATAGAACACAGACTACTAGTTGTGTGACCTTGAACGCACCACAATTTCTCATCATAAAAAACAGTTTAATACTACTACATCTATCTTACTGTTACTCAGAGGTCAATAAAAAATAATACACTTGAAAAGTCTTTGAAGACTAGGTAAGTAAAATGAGATTATCCTGATCATTTGACCTAGCAAGAAAGAGGAGGGACTCAGAGGAACACATAATTGTAACCTTCAGATACACAAAGAATTGGATAGAATTGTGAGGAAACTGACTTGGATATTAATGAGGTTCTCTCTCTCTCCCTTTCTCTTTGTCTTTCTCTCTCTCTCTCTCTCTCTCTCTCTCTCTCTCTCTCTCCTCTCTTTCTCACTGTCCCTCCTTTCCTCCTTCCTTCCAAAAACAAGGGAAAAAGAGAAACAATTTCACTAGCATTATCCTATGCTTTAGTTAGGCATTAGACAGATTATCAACTTTGAACGTTCATCAGAATTACTTGTTAAATGAAAATATGCAGATATCTGTACTCTACCCTAAAACCTAGTGCATCAGAATCTTTATGGAAAATGTCCAAACTGAGAATCAGTGTGCTAAGAAGAGGCTGCTGATATTTCTAGGAGATTCTAAAATCTTGATTCTAAAACTGAAAAAACTGACTTGACAAATTTTTTTTTCTGGCTTCATTCCTAGGTTTTTGGGTGGCCTCTTGTAAGTCTTTAGCAAATACATTCTTATAATCTGCCTTTTACTCCTGGAGCAATAGCAGCTTAGGAAAAGGGGCGCAACTTCCTGTCTTTGCCCATTCTGTACCCCCTTACCTTCTCCAGCATTTTCTGCCAAAACTGTCTCCACAGGATGATGACAATGATGGCGAGGAGGATGAAGATGATAGCCACCAAGCAGCCAATCAGGATCCGAGTGTTGCTATCATCGACTTTAAGCATTGGATCTGAGACCAGGAAGAGAAGGCCGAGAGTGTAATCATCATACAAGGCAAGTCAAAGCATGAGGTGCTGGGTGGAGAGCATGGTTATCTTATTTCCTCAAGATAATTCCAGAAGATGTCACATATCTCTGCTTATTCTTGATCTTGCCACCATTTTGTTAATTTGCTCTTATATTCTACGGTCCTCTTCCATGAGATAGTAACCTCCCTCTCTCCACATCTCAGACTATATAAGGAAGAGTTTTTCTATTCTTCTCCAAATTTTGTTCCTATGTTACCATGGCAAGGCTCTACAGGCTCCCAATGACACCCATGCACAACAGGTGAGGAACTAGTTTTACTACCTTCATTCTCTGAGACAGGCCAAGGTAGCTGAGAGACAAGCAACCTCAAGTTCCCACATTGCTGGCTGAGTGGCCAGGGATGCCCTGAAGCAAAAATGCATTTTCACATACTCATCTCCAACTACAGACACCAGCTTTTTCTTTTTCTCTTTTTTTTCTACAGACATCCTCCTATTCACTGAAATCTCTACTATGGGTCTCAGGAATGTCCCTTTCCCTTTTTCCACCCCAAGCTGCCCAGACTTTCATACTAAGTAATAGGAACATTCTAGTTTTTGCTTCCATAGATGAAGAATCATAGGAATAAACAGCGAAGAGAGAGAGCTTGGGCCCTTAACTTGGGCCCAAATGGGACTGTCAAATTTTTCTAGATAAGCCACCCGGAATCAAGCCTCCCACCCAGATAGGACTTTACAAATCTCCACCCTCTTCATCTATCAGGAGGTGCCTTCAACTTAATTTTTGTAATTAGAAATCACCCATACCATAGGTTGTAGGTGCCATAGGTGAGGTGGGCAGGGCTCCAGAGTTGTTGTACATGGCAGCATCTGTCACAACACAAGAGTAAGTCAGAGCTGGGGAGCATACAGCCAGGTAGTGGTTTATCTAAAAGCAGGTTGAAACCTAGAACACTGTGAATTAGTTGAGTGGACTGTCAGCAGTCTTTTAAAAAAAGAACATGGCTTGGTTATTATACAATGTACACATGTATTGAAAAACCACACGATTATGCCAGTTAACATGTTATGAAAGGAAATCACAATAAATAAAAATATAACCATTTATATAATGAAGCAACTTTTCTTTTGCAAATTTTTTCTTCTCAGATTTTATATCCTAGATATTTCAGTGCAAAAAGTTAAGAAATGGTGGTTCAGGGGGCTGTGACCACACAATGTCATAAATTTTGTATATTGCAATTTGTGCCTTCATATGAGGCAGGGCATAAATCCAGCAAAGCATAGAAAGAATACAGTGAGCATTGGACAGACACCATATTAAGATGTCCTTTCCTTTAAGAAAACTAAATTGTTCTATAAAAGTATTTCCATTATGCCCCATTGCCCTGGCTCCTTAACGTACAAAGGGAGACTGCATTTATTTTTAAGATAAATTACTGACAGAGTGCCAATACTGTCCATCATTGTCATTTATGTGAGGCTGAAGCCTCTGTGTTCAATATTATCCTTTACCATACAGTTGTAGTCTCTGAGTGGAGAACTCAAAAGTATATTTGCCAGACTGCTAATGGCATCCAATCTTTTCTCTTTGATTTGTGAAATCAAGGGGTCAAGAATCTGAACATGCATTTCCCTTACAGGAGATACTCTTTCCAGAAATCATCATTTTTCTTCTTCTTAGCATTATTATATAAATAGGGAGGTATCTGAAATCGATATGTACTTTTTGATTTGAGTTCTTAGGCTTTAACAAAAACTAATATTATCATAATATCAGATTGAAACTTTAAGAAATCCCAAGAGTCAAAAACCATAATCCATATAGTTGGACCAAGCCAAAATAAGTAAGTGTACCAATTACTTGGCCAAAAGAATCCCTATGAGTGATGGGAATCTACTTGTACCCTGGAAGCCAGAGTATAAATGGCACTACTTTTGAGCATTTTAATTTCTGCTTTCAACAGACATTTCATGTAACGTAATCAGTCCATTTACTCTAAAATTAAATCATTGGCATAGAAGGCATTTGGCACCAAACCTATCTTTCTAAATGTGTGTTTGTTCCTATCAGTGCATTTTGAAATTTTCTTCTTTTAAACATCAAATCACAAGGGATAAGTTCCTCCAATTTGCTAAATTAGTCTCCCCTTCTCTATTATCTTATGCCTGTGCTTTCTTTCAGGCCTGGAAAATACCCCACTCCTTTGGTGTTATTCATGAAAAACCCACTCTCTAGTGAGCCTCTCCTGACCACTTACTGTGTTGGTACTACTTTGGATATTTTTTGAAAAATCATTGCATGGAATTTCTCTCCCCACCTAAAAGTTCATGGTATGAACAGTATTTTAAAATGTCTTCTAATTTTTAAATATTTGGCACAGTGCTCAGCTCCAGTAGATTCGATCACTATTTGCTCACGCTGAGGCAGTGGGGTGCAAGTTTAAGCCCACCATGGGCAATTTAGTGAGACGGTTCTCAAAATAAAAAATAGAAATTGAGAAAGGCCTGGGAATGTAGTTCAGCGTGAAGATGCTGGGAGAGTAGGGGGATACAGAGAGAGGGAGAGAGAAAAAGCAAATAGCCCAGTCAAAAATAAGTCTTAATATTTAAAACAAATCCCTTAGAGTTAAAACAAGCTGAAGAAAATGAACCTGTGTATCACGTTAATGACATAACTACACAGAGATAATATTATCTGACTGTTACTCTAACTGACATCAGAATATAGTATTTTTATTGAACAGCCTCATAGGTTACAAGCTACAGACAAAGAAAAGAGAATTATAAAGAAAGCATAAATCTTATTCAATATTTATAATGTAAGTAAAAGTATTGATATTGGTTTTTTGAGTAGTAGCTAAAGTAGATGCTGCTAATGTTAGGAAACATGATATTTAGAATAAATGAAAGATCCTAATATACAATTCAATTTAGGTAAAAACCTTATCTTTAATTTGAATTAGCAGTAACAATATAAAATCCTAATATTTTTCTCACTTTTCCCATTGGGAAAAATTCAATAAGCAATGACAATTCAGTAACAGTGAGCCCTATTATTGCCCAATCTGTGGTCTCTAAGTACCACTTTTCTCTAAAGAATCAAGATTTCTTCAGAAAAATGATTACTTTCACATCTAGGGCAGTAACTGAATACTCCAGATGAGCATGTTACATCTTGCTCTTTCAGAAAACAAGAAGTTTATCAGAGGGTTATTTAAAGTTAGATTAAAAAACAGGGGTAGCTTAAAAGTGCAGGCTCTGGTTAAACACAGGACGACTTGAGCATGAAAAAGAATAATAATTGCAACCAACTAAACATTGAATTTATAAAACTCTGTGAATGCCCAATGATACAAAAAGATAAAACAGGTATGAAAAGCAAACGTTAGATATCACTGAAGGTTGCTGAGACATCAATTCATTATTCTGGACATAGACAATTAGAGAGGGGAAAACATCTGTCCAGATTTTCCAATGGGAACTATAATTCAGGGTGAAGAAGTACATGAGGAAGTCCAGCAGAAATCCTGCTGGTAAGTGGAAAGAAAACAAGGATTTAAACATCACTACTCAGCAACCCTTTTTAGTGGAACAATTTACTCAGGTGAGTTTATCAATGCAGGGTACAGTGTATAGCAAAATTCACTGGGAACTTTCCTACGAAGAGACAACCACACGAAACAAGAAATCACTCTGACTGCCACGAAAAGTGAAGGAGTCCAACTTTACGTTCCCATGATGAGCTTTAACACAAAATACACAAGGCTTCTTGACAAAATAAATATTGAATTTGAATCAAAGTGACCAGTATATTTAACTTCTAGTGTACAATAATGACACAGAGTAGAAACTTTAGCAAAATAACATCACAGAAAGAAATTGGGAACACTAGAATAGATTTCTTTTAAAAATAGGGAACTGACTTGTAAATCAAAAGAGACATCTGAAAGGTTTAATAAAGAAAATCTACCAGGAGGCTTTTATTTGGATCATGCTTAAATGTAGCAAGGCACTGTTAGACAGTGAGATACTTAATATGGACAAGATATTAGGAAATACTTAAGAATTATTTATTAATAAATATTATGAGCTATTATATTATGCTTAGAAAGATAATAGTACAGACATCTCAAAATTTTAGTGATAAAATCAAATAATGTTTAAGATTCTCTTTAATATACGTCAGCACAAAAGAGAAAAATAGATTACTCGAGTGCGGCAAAAACTTACGCAGTAAAACTGAGTAGGGATGTATTGCTCCCTTCTGTGTATAACGTTTAGATATTTTTATGGAATATCTTAATCATGTTTCTTCCTAATGGTCTTAATGTGTATAGCTTTTGACATATTGTGTTATCACTTTAAAATACGTCTTTTCTAGACAAATGTATGAAAATAAGTCAAGTAAATATTCTGTTCACTTCTGTTTTATAATTAAATGGCTCCATGATTAAAATTAGAGGAAAGGATTCCCTCTGCCCCCCAGTGAGAAGCCACCTACACAACCCTGCTCTTCTTGGAGACCAACCCGTGGGAACCCGAATGTTAATCTTCCTCCACCCTCACTTTTCCCACTGCCCCAAGGGAATCCCACGCTTCCCACCTGACTGGAAGGTGATCTCACTGAACATCATCCAAGTGTCAGCAAAATGGTATTGGCATTTGATGGCACTGGCCATGCGGTGGTGGAGAGGCACTGTGACAAAACGAGCGCTGGGGTTGACGTCATCCAGGACAAGGGGGAAAGAGACAGCATTGGGCTCCCATTCATTGGCTTCCGAGCGGAAATAGCACTGTACTTCCTTAAAGATCTTCACACCTTTAGCAAACATGTTGTTACAGTGGACCTGACAGAGAAAGAGGCATGTGAGTGACAGGCAGGCTCTGCCAGGTTACATGGGAACACGGTACAAGCTAACCCAGTAGATGCCGCGACTGTCTGTTTCCCTGAACACTATCCCTGGTGCTCTGCAGTCTTCTGGATCTTTCTGCCAGGGACTTCATAGTGGTAATGAAACACTGGTCAGGATTTATGTAACCTTGGCTGCAAGCCCAGTTACCTCTGCACCTGCTTGGGCCACTTCCCTTACTGTGCTGAGCTGCATTGTCCTCATGTACTAAATAAGAGATGAACCCAAGCTCTTGCAAGCTTTCTTGCTCTGAACTCTTTTGAGTCCACAGCTTTCTCTACCACAGTTGCCATCTACCTATAGTTGAGCTATTTATCTTGAGCCATATTGTATGAGGAAGACTTCATCTTACTTCTGCGTGGTACCTTCCAAAGCCAGACCATTTCTTTTCAAGGGGATTAGGTAAGAAATCTGGAAGAATATACATACAAACCAATATAATCTCATCTTTCTTTTAAGAGATCTCATTTCAAGCACATTGATTAACATTTTTCCTGCCAGAGACACGGATGTAATCATGTCTCTTAATCAAATTCATTTCAAGTAACATCATCCTGATAAAAGCATAGACTCTTTCTCATTGATAGTTTCTGCAATGAGAAAAGAAGGTCTGTGGGAAAGTTACTGGAATCCTCTGGCCTGCTGCCAGGACTATTTTACCAGGATATTTAAATGGCTTTTGAAGCCATCAGGGGCCAAGATTCCACAACAATTTATCTGTAGTACCTCACTGTATTTAACAGTCCACAAAAATGATGTGTATATATTAAATCAAGGTGCTCATTGTGGTTCAGTTACATGTTCTCTGATTCATTCTCACATAGAAAATAGATCTTTGCTGGCCACTCTTCCTTGAATTTAAGGACTTTAAATTCAAGTCCTTGGAAAGACCTAGCTGTCATTCTAGGAGTACACTTCCTGTTTCCCTTTTAATGTTTGCCTGTGTTGGAGTCATAATGTTTTAACTGTCTAATTCCGATCACCTCTTCTGGTTGCTGGATAGTCTAGACAGGACCACAATACAGAATTTATTTTTAGCTGAAGAAGGAACAGTAATGATGATAGAAATGTAATTGCTAAAGACTGGATGAGACACATACTAAGGGTAGAATATCAGAGCTATTGTAAATATAATCTAACATCATACTTTATTTACTGATGAGATACTGGTGCCCAGAGAAGTTTGAGTTGCCTAGAATCAATCAACAACAGAATTGGCTCTACAACCTTAGACTCTTAGCTCTGTGCTCTTTCCTTAGATTATCCCCACAGAAATGAAGCAAATAACTTCTAAATTTGCATTTTTCTCCTAAGTTTTACTGATGAAAACATGTGTTAATATCTTCCTCAGGAATGAATTCACTGTTCCAGCTTACTGAACACCAGTCAAAGGAGTAGGGGTAAGGAAAAAAAGAAATAGCTATCTACAGTATCAATAGATTTTTCAGATGTTTTGAAATCTGCAAAGTGTTGGATAAATATCCTGTGGGGAAGGTAATAATCTCTCCTACAGATGTCTTGGGAATTTTCCTGGAATGCAAATAAATAGCATAGGATTTCATTTCCATATGATCTTATATAGTTATTTAAATAAAACAGTACATTTTCAAAATGCACTTATTATTTTAATGGTATATGTTAACCACATCTCAAAGGGAAATGCTTAGAAATTTGCTTAGGAAGCAGATACTACTCTGTAAGCATCAGCAGCCTAAAATTTCTCTTCTTACTTTTTGTCTCAGAAAAATTAAAGTATGTTGAAAATCTGTTGACCCTGAGAAGATGAGCCTGAATTTGCTCCTGAGAAGTTCCCGGAAGCTTCTCATTGCAATTTAAGTTCTTAAATAACTTTGTCCTGTGAGAAACTAGTTAAACAAAATCCTAGAGATGCAGGAAAGCAAAGTCTTGTGATTAAATAGTATAAGTTTATCAAGCATTCAAAATACATTTCATTATTTTTTGGAAGAGAAATCATCCTAGTGATATTTACTTATGAATTTATGTACATGTTCACAGTGCATATGGATATAGACAATATTTGGGAATACAAATTTTTAAAGTATATTTATATAATTTTATTACTTTTGCTATAACCTGCATATTCCCTTCTTTCTTGCCCTACTCCCCACAAAATATGCAAAGTTCAATGTATATACATAGGTGCACACACTTAAGTTTAGCAATTGCCAAAGAGCCATTCTTAAACTAAAACTAACACATTGGGCATGTGTTGACCCTTCATTCTCATCTTAAATGTCTGGAAATTTAACTAATAGCTGTTAATCTAATTAGGAGATATTATCACTTTAACATCTGGGAGTGAAATAAAAGACATACATTTTCCTTAAGAAACCTAGTTTGTGTGAGGATTAACAAATTTTGCATTTTTTATGAGCCTGTAATAACAACACAGATTTCTTTCTTCTGGGTCTCACACGATCTTACATCCCTCCTCTGGCAAACGAATAAATAGTACGTTCCCTGACTTGCAATGTATCTCAAGGGAGGGATCATTTCTTATTCATAGTAAAAATAGTATAATGCTACATAAGCTCCAAATACAGTTGGTAAATTAATGACAATCAAAAGAATGGGTAAATTAAGGAAACAAATATTGAAGCTGGAGACTGAGAATAAATAGAAGCAGAGCCATCAATTTGTTGGTTATTATTATTCTACACTCAACGTTAATAAGTAGAAAGCAGATAAACCTGAGTCCACGTGTGAAGTCAGATTAATTTGCCCCTCTTTCTTCCCAAGACGTTGAGCATATCCTTATGCTCCTTCACAAACCAGTTAGCTATGTAAGAACTACAAAAGATTCTGTGGCCTCTTTCTTACATCAGACAGAAGAACTTTCCTCCACACCTGTGAGTCCTACTTTCTCTCTAACTTAGGAATCAGGTAGAGCATTCAGTTTGGTTACTTTTTGCATGGTCTTTTCTCCCCTTCCATTCCATTCTTTCTGAAGCAGACATGAGGCTCAGTAAGGGAAAAAGAAAGTAATTATTTGCGCTAAGTACTAAAAAACATATCACGTTATTAACAGAGATGTCCTCAACTCTGACATCAAGGTTGGGCTTCCATGTGAGGGCCTGCTTCAGAGAAAATGGAATTCAGATCTTAATCCTCGCCCACCTCTTCTCAGGTGTCTGAATTTACTTTGTCCATCACACGCCTGACTCTAGACCTCTCTCAAGCCTTTGGCTTCAGTCTAACCACTCTACAAAATTCACCTATGCTCTTTCAACTCCTGTGCAATAGTAAGATGACAGAACAAGTGCATTGGCTCCAGTGTTGGAGTGGCAGAGAGAAGGGAGGATAGAGAGAAAGGGGTTGGGGGGAAGAGGAAGAGGAGGAGAAGGAAAAGGGGATGGGAAGGGGAAGAAAAAAAGAGAGAGGAGAAAATTGAGAATTATCGACCTACTCTAACCCCCTCACAGAATTTACAAATGAAGAAACAAGACCTTGGAGATGAAATACTCTTGAAATAGGTCAGTAGTTAATTGTGAAATGTACGCTTGAATCTGGTTCTGCTGGTGACTGCTCAGGGTTCTTTCTACTACACATTTTCTCTTACATGCTATGATTTTGGCCTCCTCAGAGAAGCTCCACCACTGACCTTCATGGTAGTGAAATTCCTGATGCGGTCAAATTCAAACATGATCTCAATGTAGCCGTTGGTAGCACTCTCATTCCGCCAGCCCACATAGTCGTAGCCTGGCCACACGTGGTATTCATGGGTCTGGGTGAAGTCATCCAGGCCAGACACCCCATCTGTGAGCTGGCCCAGCCCCTCAGTCATGCTGTTCAGGCCAGGAGAAGGAAAAGAGGGGATCTGGAGTTAGCGGCAAATTCCTGAAGAGCTTTGACTCAGCTACTTCACCCTGAGTTTTGTAAGAGCTGATTATCTTGGATGTGGAAAATTATAAAAAGTAGAATTCATTTTATAGTCAGGATTCATTTATTTTTCTCAAGCACCAAGGAAGAATTAACGGTTTTATATGAATTAATTTTACAAAATGTTCGATGCTTATCATGTTAGTGGCAAAACTCTTAAACAACATTCTATCATTTTATATGAAGACTTCTGTAATCTATAGTATCTGCCTACTTTTATACACTGACTATAATGTCTCAATATAACGAATCAATATTATCAAATGCACCTGATGAATTAATTCATTAGTAAGTGAATGAATGAGTGAATGAAAAAAAAATGAAAGCACTTAGCCTGTCACTAAATAAATGTTCCCAAAGCTCATTGGAAAATTTTTCAGATTCTCCTTTGACTGCATGTTGTCATTGTTCAGTGAATTAGCTTTACTTTTTTAATTTTTATTTTTGTTACTTCATGTTTGCATTACATAATGATTGCCTTCATCACAGGGAGTTAGTACGTGTATTAACATACGTTAATTCATTTTCATCCATTTCCCTCTCTTTTCTCCCCACTCCCTCCAACTCGTGGTCTCTTTCCCTTTTGCAAAAATAAATTAATTTTGGAGAAGCCCTTCATTCTTTCTTCTACCTGAGATTTCCAAAAACCCAATTCAACTAAGAGCAGAAGAAAAAAATGATTCCTGTTGAATGTAAAAACTAACATATAATTACTTTGAAATAAATATGTAGAATACTAGATACATGGAGTAAACTGCAGAGTTTTTAAGAGAATCTCAGGTGTTAAATGTGAATTTATTTTCGAGCTTGGCAGTGTTTTCCATTTTTTAACATAGGGCTGTTTTGAGGGGCTGAGTATGTCTGACTCCTAGAGGGGATATGAGTATATGAGTATTTTTTATATATTAAATTTATTGGTACAATTTACATATATATAATGACTGTAGCATAGGCAACTTGTACCTATAATGACATGTCTTAGTGCCTCTTTTATTTGTCTCCTATTCCCCTCTTCTCCCCTCAGCCTTTCTTCCCCTTCTTTTTAGCAAATCAGCTTTTATGCCACTGAGCTATATCCCTGGCTCCCTTTCTAAATTGTAAAGCTTTGTTTCCATGTTAACCTTTTTTCTCATTGTTTTCTTTTCCCTCCCTCCCTTTCTCTATTTTCCCTTTTTATATTTTTTCCTATTTCACAATATGTATTATATGCTTTTGTTCTGTGCTTTCAGTTTCTCATACAGAGACACAATGTGATACTTACATTTGTGTCCTATTTATTTCACATAAGAGTATGGTCTCAAGGTGCATCTAGTTGGCTATAAATGTCTCAAGTTCTTCTCTGTGGCTTTGTAGGTGAGTTTTTAATTACATTTTCAATTTCATTGACAGATATGAGGTTATTTAGAATTTTTATATCTTGATTCAGTTTTAGTAATTCATATGTATATAGAAATCTATCGATTTCTTCTGTATTTTCCATCTCAGTGGGATACAAGTTCACAAATTAGGTATTGATGATCTGGGTTTACAAAGGATCCATTGTGATTTGACCCTATTTATTCCTAATTGCATGAATGTAAGTCTTTTCTTTCCTTTTTTTGATAAGGTTGCTAAGGGCTTGTCAATTTTTTTGACTCTTTCAAAGAACCCACTCTTCAATTCACTGATTCTTTGTATTGTTTTCTGAGTCTCAATTCCATTAATTTCTGCTCCAGTCTTTATAATTTCCTCCCTTGTGCTAGCTTTGGGCTTGGTTTACTAATTTTTTTCCACAAGCTCGAGATTCAACATTAGGTCATTTATTTCAGCTCCTTATGTTGTCCTGGGATAAGAGTTCACCACAATTAATTTCCCTCCAAATCTGCTGTCATGGGTCTCATAAATTCCAGTATGTTGTATCAGAATTATTGTTTAATTGTAGGTGCTCTTTAATTTCTTCTTTAATTCATCTGTGGCCTATTGGTTGTTCAGTAGGATGTTATTTAATTCCCATGTGTTTATGGCGTTTTTGTATTTCTTTTACCATTGATTTCCCATTTCATTGCACTATGGTCAGATAATATGCACAACATAATTTCAATTGCTTTACATTTACCTAAGCACATTCTATGGGCTAGTATGTGGTCTATTTTGAAGAAAGTCCCAGGTGACACTGAGAAGAATGTATACTCTAATGTTGTGGGGTAGAACACTCTGTAGACATCTACTAAGTCCATTTGTTCACAGATTTGATTCACTTCTGATATTTCTTTATTGATTTTTTGTCTAGCTGATCTATCTACTTGTGACAATGGGGTATTAAGATCCTCCATTACAATTGTATAAGTGCTTATTTGATTTTTCTTATCTGTTATTACTTGTTTTATGTAATTGGATGCACCTGTATTTGGTGCCTACATATTTATGATTATAGTGTCTTTTTCTTGAATTTTTCCTTATCAAATATGTAATGTCCTTCTTCATCTCTTTTGATCAATCTTGGTTCAAAGTTCACAGAATAGCTACTCCTGCTTCTTCTAGGTTCCTGTCACATGGAGTGTTGTTTTCCATCCTTTGATTTTCAGTCTATGAATTTCTTTTTGAGTTAAACGCGTTTCTTGAAAATATCATATTGTTGGATCTTGTTTCTTGATCCATTCTATTTCTTTTGATTGGTGAATTGAGATCATTTACATTGATGGTTATAACTAAAATGTACTGGCTGTGCTTGTTTCATTATTTTCCTGCTGGTGATTCCCTATCTTTCCCCTCTGTTTAATTGTTTTCCCTGTCTGGTGGCTTCTATCTATTGGTAGTCTTAGAGTTGTGGTCTTCATTATCCCTTTCTAGAATATCTTTTAAAACCCTTTGTAGAACTGCTTTGGTTGTTGTAAATTCTTCAATTGCTCATTGCTATGGAAGTATTTTATTTCTCCATTAACTTTGAAAGATAATTTTTCAGAATGATCAGTCTGGGTTGGAAGTTGTTTTCTTTCAGAACTTGAAATACTTTGCTCCAAGCTCTCCTTAAGGGTTTGTGTTGAGAAGTCTGCTGTGATTTTGATGGACTTTCCTTTGTAAGTAATTTGTTTCCTTTTTGTAACAACTTTTTATATTCTACTCTTGTGCTTCTGGAACCTTGATTTTTATATGCTTTTGGTGTAGATTTATTTTGGTCATGAATAATTGGAGTTCTGTATACCTCACAAATTCTCTTTTCCATGCTTGGGAATTTTTCTGCTATTCTAGAGCATATTTTTTGTGTCCTTTTTTATTGACTTCAATCAATCTTACTTGTTACTGTGCATCATCTTGAAGTTGTTGGATTGTTTTTTCATGACTCTTTACTACTTTTAAAAGATCTTTCTTTTCAGGTTGCTATACATGATTCTGTCTTCTAGATCTGATATTCTATCTTCATATTCTTTCATAAATTTTTCAAACTTTCAGTGGAATTTTTAACTTCCTGGATATTTGTTTGAATTTGTTTCATGGATTCCATTCCTTTTCTATGTTGTGCATTCATTATTTCCATCATTTTTCTATGCTCCTCTATTTTAAAAATCTGTCTACTTTAGATTTGCTGAGAAATTCTTCATTATTGTTGACGTCTCTTTCCTGACCTGTGAAATTTGTTCTGCTTTCCTCTAGAGACTCATGTACATATTTGTTATTTCTGCTGCTATCATCCCAGAAGATTCAGATTCTGATTTCCTCTATCTCATTTTTCCCCCAGATTTGTTCTATGTGGCCTGGAAGTTTAGGACTGCATTTTACTTCTGTATGTTTCCATTTCTATTTTTTTATTTAAATTTGTTTTCTGTGTGAATGTTTGTAATTTTCTCATGTTAGGTAGGTTTATCATGGGTATTAAGGATTCTCTGGAAAATGTGTATTCCTCTGAGATGTCTTCTAGGCATAGCCGGTTTTTGGTCTTTGTGTCTGTCCCAAGATCCTATCTCCCCATTCTATTAAGGATAAGGAGTTGCTATCTATTTGGCCAAGCACCCAGACCTTTGGTACTAGACTAGGGGGACAGTTATGACCACAGATTATCACAGTGTTGTCATACAAAAGTTAGCAACTAATTACAAGTATAGCATCTTAGCTAAAGTAGTACAATTAGCAATAACAATACTATCAGGCACAGTCTAGACATTGACAATCTATGGTAACTGCTAATTTGATATTTCTGACCCTAGAAGCAAGATCTATAGTTATATAACAACATCTAACATGGACCTGGAATTTGTACACAGTGAGTTTCCTCTTGGTAGAGTAATCTTATGCTGTGGGGAAGGGGAATTTAGGAGGAAAAGGGGACACAGCAGAGCAATAACTGAAGAAAAATATAGTGGAAGCAAAGCTGAAGTACAAAGGATGAACACCCAAACTCTGGGAAGCTGGAGAGGAGGGCAGCAGAGAAAGAATGCAGAAGAAAGCAACAAAATATTGAGTTGAACCAGAAAGACTAGAGACAATTTTCTTTCACATAGAAATATCAGAAAAACAAGAAAGACTACTAAAGAAAGAGAAAGGACAGCGAAAACAAAACAATTAAGTCAGAAGTTAAACAACCACCCCTCAGAAACAAATTCCTCTGGTGCCCCCAGTTCTGTGTTAATTCCCACAGTCTGTACTGAGTAACCCCACCACGTCTGCAGTAGACTACTGCTGGATCTTGGCCACACTCACCAACAGCTGATGGGGTTGGCGGGAGGGGCGGGGACCTCAGGAAACAATGTCTCGTGTTCTCACTGCTGCCTCTGCCTATGCAAGACTCTCCTGATCCAGCTCAGGTCTCAGTCTCCCAGTGGGGTACAACATTGCTTTTGCTGAGGCTGCTCTAGCCACACTGCTCTGTCTCAGATCTCAGCAGTGAGCTGTTTCATCGGTAGCAATGAATCCTGCTTCCTTCAGTTCCTGTCAGTTCCCCCATGGTTCCCGTGTGTCCTGCACATCCTTTGTATTCTCTCTGAGCTGTTGTTTTCCAGACTTTGAGAACTTTGTTCTAGAGAAGCTGAGTAGCTGACACTCTGTACCACAAGAGTGGGAGATATGTTATGTGGGAGATATGTTACGAGCCTCCCCAAAGAAGAGTTGCTAGTATCCTAAGCAACACTGCAAGTGACCTCTGAAGTTTATAACAAGAACAGGCAGGATGTAAAGTTTATGAATTGCAAGAAAACAGTTAAGATTATGTCAGCCTTATAGAGACTTTTTTTTTGAGACAGGGTCCAGGCTGAACTTGAACTCATTTATATAGCTCAGGCTGGCCTAAAATTCGAGCCAATATTTGTGTCCAAACATACATCTTGTTTTCTAAGTCAAAAATACGGCTACCACACTTCTGAATCACACGACCAAGTTTAGCCATTTATTTGTGTAATTTATTGTTGTTTTCTGTGTGTTTACTTTGTCTTCCCAAAGTCAGCTTTAAATTCCTTGTAAATAAAGGCCATATAATTTACTTCATTTAAATTGCCTCACAATAACTAGTATAGAAATTAAATACTGATTAGTGGATTGATAATTAATCGAGATGTATGAAATATTATTTGTTTCCTGGTGGTCATTTTCCCATTCTGATGACCAAACTTTCCCAGAATTTACCTGTACCCAACGGCTCCATCATAGACAGAATCATTCAGATAAATAATGGAGCCTCCAGGGAGTACAAATTGCTGCCCAGCTGGAGCGTTATAAGACACCAAGCCATCTGCCAAAGGAAACACAGTTGTCACTACCACTAGGAATGAGATGTGGTTGGTACCCAGGCTATCTACCCCTAAGGAGGTACATGAGCTTCCCCGGGGTACAAAATTGTGCAGCATGTCCACTAGAGCTCAATTCAGGTACACAGGGAACACTGCTGAGGGGCACTCTTTAGTAGCAGTCAGCAGAGTGACTCTAAATACATCACGCGAGATGGAGGTCACCAAGCCCTGGGTAGATGAACAATGATCCATTGTCTATTCTAACTAAGAGGAAATAATTTCATTTCAGGGTAACTGATCCCATTCCTTTCTTATGTGATTGTCTTTCTTTCCCCAGGATTGCATTTTTCATAAGAGCTGTGAGATCTCAGTGCTAGAGACCTACCTAGCCAGACACAGCCATAAAGCTCCACCCTCATACACACATTCATGGAGTGGTGAGTGACTGGAATGAAGCGAACAAATCTGGCTACAATAGGAGGCTCCAAGTCCTTCAGGAAAATGTCATAGGGGTTACTATTTCCATCTAGCACCTAAGAAGAGAGGCAAGAGAAAGAATAAAGAGAGAATAAAATCATGTTCACTCTTCTTCACCCCATCACCCTTTTGATATCCCCTCTCCTTTTAATTCAAGGAACAGAATGTATCCACTCAGCTTTCCTAGCTGCCATGATATTCTGCTTGGGGCCACCTCCCTTAACTTAAGTCATGATTACCAGGGCATGCTAGGTCTGTAGATACACATACCTACACAACTTGTGCTCATTTTCTGGCCTAAGTCAAAATCCACTTGTGGTTCCCCCCAGGAGTGGATGTCTCTTCATCCTACCTGTTTTCCATGCCGGTTCCTCCAAGAAATCCAGCGAGTGCCATCCCGACTGTAATTGATCTTGTACATGGGTGCAAACTCAATGCCATGACCCCCAGCATGGCGCCCCTGCGTCCCCACAAGAGTGATAAAGTGTAAGGTATGCAAGTCAATCTGCAGAAACTCCTTCAGGTCGTCAGGGTCCACTGGAATCTCAGGACACCAGGCTCCATCCCCTTCTTCTGAGTCCAGTCTTGAGAGGCAAAGGTTGGGGAGAGAGGAAGCAACTGTAAGACCATAGAGTTGTTCATCAGGTAACAGCAAGTAGCTGTTCCGTGCTGAGGGAAGAGAGCAAGCTGAGAGTCCAGACAGAGTGTGAGGTTCTCCCCACTGGTCTGATTGCTCCCACCATTCCCATTTTGTGGTCAGTTTCTTTTCTCTGAAGCACTAAGAAACCCATAGTAGAGAATCACCACTGGGGAGCAGAAAGCCTTCAGAAAACATACAGCCTTTATTTTTCAAGTTGATTTAGAGACTTCATAGGACATGAAACCTCTTCTACACTCTGTTCTCCCACAGAGGCCTCTCACCATCCCCCTTCCCAATTTTCAAAGTCAGTCTAACACAGCTCCCCATTCTTGGCTTGGATATCAAGTTGTGGGAGTGTGGCAGGAGGGCTGTTATATTCTCCAGTGTGGGCCGTACAGTGCAGTGGAATTTTAACCAGCAGGATGGCCATGGCCACCCAGCAAACACTAAGAGAACCCACTGTGAGGGTAAGGGCTAAGAGCATGTCAGGGAGTAGTAAATAATCTGGTTTCATTTTATTACCTCCAGGCTGAGTTACTACTGAGCAAAATTGTGAAATCAGTATTTATAAGATTTATTTTGGGAACCTCTTGCCACTTTCCCTCTTCCCTGGAATACTCTCTGTTCTCGCAGATGTTACCCATTCATCTGTTGCTCCTTTTCAACCTCACCAACCATCACTCTAGTTTTTCACACCAAGGTAAATATTATGAGGAAAGTTTACCAAGGTCACTTCCCTTATGCGTGATTCCATTTGAACAAAAGCAGTACCTTACACCAAAAGAATTAGATCCCAGAAGGAGGAATAAATTCCAAGAGTAGTTTTTCAGTTGGGATTCTGTTGATTTAGAGGATCAGTGAAATGTTGCCACGAGAAACCTACAATGCCCTGTTTATGAATGCAGTTTAATAGAGAAGAATTTGTTGAAGCCCTCGGTGTCTGATTATGGCCTTGAGGCTTTGCACAATGAGTAACATTTGTATGCATTCCCCCAAGAAGAGGAGCAGGTCTCCTAACTCTTAGTATCCCACATCATCTGGACCTTCTCATATCTGCTGCTTTGGTCTCCTTCCTGCAGCAGTTCACAGTGAGAAGGTCAGATAATGAGAATTCACTGCAAAACAGTGAATGCATTCACTGTGGGCATGCAGCTCTGTGGCATCTGTGGTTGGGATGAGGTGGTCAGAGCAGCACATGCAGCCAGGCCCTGAGTTCTCCCTCTAAAAGCACAAAGAGCAGGACAAGCCCACTTAACATCTTTCCTTCATTCCACCGGCTCTAACCGGTACCACCTTTCTTCACTGGCTGAATGAATCACTCATTTGTGTCCTGAAAATCAGAATGACCCAGATTCTAGGCTTTCCTGACATAGCCATTCTCACCTTCCGTATTTGGCAGCTGTGGAATCTGACCACTGACTGGAAGCTGTGATGTCCTCATCTGGAATGTGACCTCCTGACATGCCCAGAGGATAGCGGCATATAGCTGAAGCAAAAGAAACCAAAGATAAAAGAGAAGACAATTTTATTTTTATTCCTAGAGTCCTCCAGAGAGATTATAACTGATCATTGAACAGGAAGTAAGGGAGTTTAAATTTTTACTCTAGGGCCCCAGTTTGAGCATCCTGACTTTACTATACTTATCTTCATGGCCCTGATTCCCAAAACCAGTTAGGTTCCAAGATTTGACCCTCAGCCAAACTTATCTCAGCCAAACTCTTACAAGTAATATAATACGGCATAATGTATTGATTTATCCTTTTATTTGGTAAGACCCCAATGGCCCATCATTTTTCCTTCCTTAGCAAAAACTTATTTCTAACCAATTTCATAATACCAATGAGTCATAATCACCAGGTACTCCTGTGACCCACAGCATTGTTTTCTTCATGGTTAGCTAATTGCTTGAAACTATGAAGTAAACCAACAAACTCTTCCATGAAAGGATTAAACCTACATTTTTGACCCAATAGAACTATGTCTGGACCTTGGTCCAAAATAATAACCTCTAGGGATCAACTGCTATTTTCAACTAAGATAGAGTGACAGAGACAAGATTTACCATCTTGTATTAAATAACCAAAAAAGATAAAAATGTGTGAGATAATGAACATCAGACAAAAAAGGACAGCAATTTCTGAAAGACAGGACACAATAATGAGCCCCGTGACTGAGCCAGCTTACTGCTATGAGGGTCTAGTTACCAAACAATGAGTGAGAAGTCCGCAGAGCTTGGAGAATTCCCTGAATTGAAGAGACAATGATATAAGTCCAGAGAGCTCCAGAGAACTGGAGTTCTCGGAATATAGGGTTGCCAGGTAAGATACAGGATACCTAATTAAATCTGAACTTCAGATAAGCAATTTTTTTAGTGTATGCTCCACAAAATAAAAAAAGTCAAAGCATGCAAAGAAGCAGGGAAATGGAACTCATCTTGAGAAAGAAAAAATAAATAAAAAGCAAAACAATTTAAACTGATTCAGAACTGATGGTATTTCAAAATCTCAATAGCATGTTTACAGAAAAAAATTTTAAAGTTCTAGGATTCACATGAAACCTCAAAAAGCCCTGAACAGCCAAAACAATTATGCAAGAGGAGAACAAAGCTGGAGGTACAATACTCCATATTTCAAAACATACTGCAAAACCAAATACAAAACATAGAGCGCTGCTGAGGATGTGGAGAAATTGGAACTTGTGTACACTACCAGTGGGAAAGTAAAATGGTATAGACACTGTGTAAATAGTGTGAAGGTACATCAAAAATTATGACTAGAACTACCACATGGCCCAGCAATTCCCTTTCTGGGTGTGCTATATATGCAAAATAATCAAAATTAGGATCCGAACTTCCATGTTCATAATAGCATAATTCATGATAAACAAGACATGAAGACAAACTAAATGTTTATTAACAGATAAATAGATGAAGAAAATGTGGGCTACACATAAAATGAAATATTATCCAGGCTTTTAAGAAAGAAATTCTGCAATTTACAAAAACAGAGATAAATCTAGAGGACACTATGCTAATCACAGAAAGACCAACACTGTATTGTTCCACTAAAGATGGGATGTCTAAAATAGGCAAATTCATAGAAACAGAATAGAATGATAGTTAGCAGGGCTGAGAGTAGGGGGAATGTAAATTTGCTATTTAACAGGCATAAGTTTCAGTTAGACAAGATAAATTAGATAGATCTGCTGTACAATACTGTGTCTACAGTTAACAATACTGTGTGTAACACTTAAAAGATCTTAAGTGAAGAGCTCTCATATTAAGTGTTCTTACTACAATAATAATTTCTTTTAAATTTACTGCATTTTATACCCTAGGTATTTGGCTAGCTCCCTCAAGTCTTAGCTCTACCATTCAGCAACAAAAAAAAAAAAAAAAAAAAAAAAAAGAGCTATTACCACATGCTATAGTGTAGATAAACTTCAAAATAATCATGCTGAATGAAAGAAACAGACAAAAAGAGTATCTATTACAAGCCTCCATTTATGTTTAATTCTAGCAAATGAATAAGTCAACTCGTTGTGACAGAAAACATATCAGTGATTTTCTGGGGCACACTAGAGAGGCCAGAGGCATCCCAAAGGAGCATGGTGAAACTCTTTATGGTAATGATTTTAGGGTTTTAAACTACATAAATATCAAAACTGATCAAATCATGTATTTTAAATATATGCTGTTTACTCTGCATTACTTACACTTCAGTAAAGCTGTTTTTTAAAAAAACAGTAAACTTTGGTAAGAACATTGTGAATTTGACTTTTGAATTTTTACTTCCCTTTTTAAAGCAGGTAACCAGACCTCTGGATTTCTTCACTGAAAGGGTGGGTTTGTGTTTATAGGACATAAATCAATTGTTTAAAATTAAATAGCTTCCTAGAAAACCTAACTTCATTAAGGGACTGCAGGGTTAGATTGGAATGATGGAGAAAGCTGAGACTTCCCCAGGCTTAGAAGGTGTTATGGTTTAGACAGAGTGTCCTCCAAAGGTTTCATGTGCTCAGAAGCAGGGCTTTTTGAAGGTGATTGAATCATGGGGACTTATTGCTGACTTGCTCTTTGGAGGTAAGGCCTGGTTAGAGGAACTCACTAGAAGCATAATTTAAAAATGCGTATCTCTCTCCTCAGCTCCTTCCTTCTCTCCATTATTCCCTTCTACCATGCATTCTGTTTGGGAGCAGGGATGTTGATAATGTGTCTCAGCTATAACAAAGTAATTAAGACAAAAAGGTACTGAGGTAAACAAACTGCAATATAACCTACCACATGCCATTTCCTGGAAGACACCTGGAGAGGCAGCTAAACATCAAGAGGAAAGAGGTTTTGTGTGAATACTCTGGGCAAGCTTCACACAGAGACAGAGCTACTGTACTTACAAAACATCATGGGCTCAGGAAATAAAGAATTCAAACACAGTCAGGATGAACTAAAAGCAGAGGAGCCTTCTGCTTGTATCATACCCAGTAAAGCTCCTAGGAAAAGCAATGGCAGTTCCAGGCCAAGGACTGGCAGTTACTTCCAGACACTGTGACTAAGCAAAGCCTTATGCAGGTGACTTTGGCAAGAAACACAGCCATATACCCAACCATAGCACTTCTACATTCACCATCCATTACATTTTCCCAGTTGGATTTGGACCAAGAGATTAACACGAGAATCTAGAGAAATAGTGAGAGACCACCATGGCGGGATAGTGTGGGACAGAAATCTGTGGTGGTGAAATACATTCCTAAGTGCAGTTTACCATTAGCTTTTTAACGTGGCACATTTCAATAGATCCCTCATGAGAACCTAATAAAACTACAAAATAGAATGCTTGTATGAAATGGGAAATTTTTACCGAAAAAACAAAACAACAAAAAACCTAAATAAGCCATGCAACTTCGTTTTTCTGTTGTTGTTGTTATTGTTGTTGTTTTGTTTGGTTTGGTTTGGTACCAGGAATCGAATTCCCATCCTCACACTTTCCAAGGCAGGCACTGTGCCACTGAGTTATATCCCTGACCCCTTCATTTGTTTTTAGTTGATTTAAAATCACTAATTTTGGAGATCACAGCTGGTAGCACTAGAGCTTCCCACTTGCTTTGCTTTAATTAGCTCCTCTGACCTGTGGGTTATAACAACAGTTGCACTGGTTATTTCCCTGGGATTTAGAGACTGCTTTTGCTAAAATATTGGCTCTTCACTTGGGCCTGCAGATGTCTGATGGGTGATAAATGGGATAAAATTGGCACTTTTGTCTTTGTACTCTGTCATCTTTACTGTCATAATCTTTGAGTCAGATTTTACTAAATTCTGCACATAGATAAGTTGATCATTTTTTTTTTAATCCACGGTCTTGACCAGCACTATGATACAGGGTTAGCTTGATCTGCTGCCTGTTGGAGTGAGTATGTATTTTTGCTCTCCCACTTTTTTTTAGCAGCTGAAGCACAGAAAGTCCACCAACTCTATCATAAAGCCAGAATATTTGTGCAAGATGATGACACCAGCTATGAGTAACACAGCAGTTTCTGAGCAAACTTGACTGCCTACCAGCCCACTAGTATAATACGACCAGGACATTTTGTGCAAGATGATGATACCAGATACATAAAATTCCATAACCTCTAGAACTAGCTGACCATGTCCTTGGTGGTCCAAGTCCACCACAAGAAGAAATATTTTTTAGAACCATGCCCTTGGTCATTGAAAAATACTGGACTTTAGCTCACCCCCAGAAATCAATAAAAACCTGCTGCTCTCTGTTCTGTGAGCAGCAGCTTGACTGCTTTTAACCCGATTGCTCTGTCTCTTCAGCCAAAACCTCAATTTGGCTGACGCCCTTTTCCCCTTGCTTTGCCTGTCCAAGGGTGTGTAAGTTTGCAAGACCTGGCTCAGTGTCATTTTTATCATCTCTGGATCAACAGATCCCATTTTCTTGGTACCACTAGAATCATCTTGCTTTATTCTTATTTAAAACACAAGCATAAATTGGAACTGTTTGAAATGAAGCGATGGCTTTTCAAATTCCAAACTCTCTGAGAAGTGCTATTGAAGGGAAGAGAAAAGATGAAGGACGGGATGCTAGTGAGGCCACAGTTACCAACGAGTCAGGTGGATAAAATTTCAAAACTAAGTAGCCCTCTCTTCTGCTCTGCCCCTCCATGCAATTGGAGCCACACCTGCATCAAGGGCTGCTCTGAAATCCTCCTCTCAGCTGGTAGCACACAGTATTGATTATGTAAAGTGCTCTACTTGGCACCAGTGACATGATGAGCAAGGAGAAACCTCTGGAAGCCTTGAACCTGGCTTCACCTTGATCCATGCCCCAGTCCAGTTTATCAGAACTTCTGAGTTGATGTTTAGGACCTAAATCTAGTAACTAATAGTTTTTCTTTCCCTTTGCCACTGTCCCTTCAGTATATAGAGATAGAGGTAAATCTTAAGGACCTCTTGTGACTATGGTCTGGCTGCTTGGGCAGGCATTCCTGGTTCCTTTGGCTATAATCCATGTCATAGTGTCCCCAACTGCCATCTTGACTCTGAAAACAGAGTTCTTAGCTATTTGCAAGATGAGACCCCATTGTTTAGCCTTTTTGGCTTTACAATAGTCCCACATGGTAGACAAAGTACATACAATTGTCTTCCAAATACATGTGCAGAAACCAGCAGAAGACCCACAGCTATTAAGTGGTAGGGATTTGATTTAGCCCATATTTTTGACTTCAAGTCAAAAGTTTGTCCTAATGCACCACACTACCCCTCTGCTTTACCCCAGAGTGTGGCCAGGTGCAAGCTGCTTTTCCCAAGATGCTGCCAGCAACAGAAGCACTGTCAATGCTGAGTGCCTGATGCTCCCTGCACCTTCTCTGTTCTAGAGTCGATGTTTGTTTTTTCCTCCAGTTTTGTCTCCAGCCTCACCCCCAGTATTGTTGGCTGCTTGTTTTCCAAATCCACAGTTTATTTTCATTCCTGTGTTTATTAACTCATTTATTCAATAATTTATTGAGCACTGTGGGAATGCAGCAGTAAATAAAACAGACAAAGTACCTTTGGTCATCGTAGTCTGGGAAACAGAAAATAAGCAAATATATATATTAGAAAAGATGGCATATGCTGTGAAGAAAGATGAAGTATGCAAAGGCAGTGGGCTCCTTTCTGGTCAAGGAAGTCTGCCTGGATAAAGAATTCCAGCTAAAGCTGAGTGTAGGGGAGTAGTGAGCCAGGTGACTCCCAGAGGGGAGAATATTCAATGTAAGGGTAAGAGAGAATGCACAGGTACACCTGAGGAAAGAGCACACCTGTTGCAAAGATTGCTTCAGGCACAGAAAGGAGATCAATAACCCCCAAATTGGAAAAGTAGTTACCATTATTTTACTGGCATTCTCCTTTCACATGGTAATGAACTGGTACCCAACTAAAGTCCATGTATTTAACCATATCAAGTATTGATTCCAACAGATATCTCCTTCCTCTATTTTCTGACATTTTTTAGATTTGTATTATATTGCTTTAAAATTATCTGTGGGGGTCCTTTTCCTCTATTAGTGGCAAACTTTTTGGGAAAAAAGTGCATCTTATTCATTTTTTTGTCTCAGTGCACATATGGGCGAGAGAATAAATGCTTGAAAATATTTGAAAAAATGAAGATAAAAATAGATTAGGGATAGATACAGATTAGCCATAATAATAAAGTTAAATAACACACAGACACCCTGCAAACCTCATCTCTCAGTCTTTTCCATTTCATCCAGCTTTATATTTTCAATGAATCAATCCAAAAATCTTGAGGCCATCCTTGACTCCTTCTATACCCTGTATCTCATTTATCAGCTGACAGAAAATCCTACTGATTAATCTAAAAAATCCCTAGATATCATCTACTTCTTCTTTCATCTATTTTACTGCTACTGTAAGCCAACTGACACTCTTTTATCACCAGGAATAGTGCAATCACCTCCTAACCAGTCTCCCTTTCTCCACTTTTCCTCATGCGTCTCAAAATGTCAGTCAGACCATATGACCTTCAGTAACTTCCCATGTCACTCAAAAACTTCTGATTCCTTCCATGGTCTCCAGGATCCTACATAACCTGTCCTCTGGCTGTCTGAGACCTCGACCCCACTTCACACTCTCTATCAGCCTTCCTGTTCCTCAAACATCCCAGGATGTCGCTTCTTCAAGAATTTGCATTCACTAATCACTAATTAAGGGCCACAAGAATCTTCACAGGTCAAGGAAAGAAAAGTTGAACACCGCATTTCTCATTTTTTACTTATTAACTTCTCTAAACTTTGGAGATCTTACAAGCAAAGTGTCCTAATTTCACTGGTGAGGTGTTCTTTGTTATTGTTGTTTTCTATCTAGATAAAAATGATCCACACCCTAGAGTCAGCAGCTATTAAATTAGACAAAATCCAGTAATATGACATCTAGAAACATTCGACAAGAGTTCAACCTACATTTTTCAGGCAAGAGTTTAGCAAGATTATTCAGTGTTTAATACTAACTCATCCAAGACTCTGATTGTAAAGTCTGTGACCATTAGAAAAGTCAAAATTTTAAGGCTACTCCTGCTGTACCACTTACTCCAGGTAGCATCTTAGCAAGGCCCTGCCCTGGTCCTCTTTGTATCTTAGTTTCCTCATCTGGGAAGTAAGCTAGCTTAGTTTTAGAGGATCAGATCTCTAGATCAGTAGTTCCTAAAAGCCAGTCCATTGAACCAATTGCTTAAGAATCACTTGGAAAGATTTCAACCCATGCATGTGTACATTGGTCTTAGACATTTAGGTTTGTTACACTGGAGGCTGAGACCGGCAACCTGTGTGCTGGTAAAACTCCCAGTTATTATACCGCACGCTCAAGCTTGGGAACCAGTACTCCCGGGCCTCATCCAGCCTAAACACATTATGATCGGGGCCATGCTGACAGCTAGAGAAACTACATCCGCCCTCCTCCTGGGCTTCCATTCGTGGCCCTCATGCCTCTCTAGACACTGGGCTGTAACACATGAGAACCTCTCCCTCTCTGAACATCTAGAGTAAACCAGAAATAGGGAAGGAAAGCTGCACGGGGTGAGTTATGATAGTGTGGCAAACAACCCCAGCTCCAAGGAACTGCTCTTCCTTGGAATGACAGCCATTGTCTTAACAGAATGACTGCTGCCAAAGTCACCTTTGTGGTATATTTCAGTTGGATTCTATTTCCTGGGAATCCTTTTTATTTTGCGCCCTAACTGAACCTGTCTAGGAACTTTTCTTGTTTCACATATAACAAAAAAAAAGAGATGTGAAGTATGTGTGGCAAAGATAAAGAAAGAGAGCAGAGCGTCAGAGAGTTCTCACACAGGATGTTCTGCTGTTCAGTGTCAGGAGTGCCGATTCCCTTCCTGGAGGCTCTCTGCTCTCCTCCTGATACAATCTCACTTATTGTGGGAGCTCCGAGGGGGAAGGGCAGCCTCAGCATCACCTGGGAACTTACAAGATGTACAAATTCTAAGGGTTACTGGGCCAGAAACCCGGGTGGGCTAAGCAAACTGTGTCTTAACTGACCCTCCCGGTGACTGAGGCACACACGAATCTGAGACCTAAAGAAAGGAGGAAACAAAATGAGGCTTCCACTCTTCATATAAAGAAATGCAAACACACCGATGTCCCCTCTTCCTCACCCTTCCAGTGCTTCCTTTGTACAGAATTTTAAGTCCAGTGTTCATGAATGGTAGAATGGCGGTGATGACCTCTTCCTGGGTCATCATGGATGACTTCTAACCACTGCGTGGAGATCGACGTCCATGCAGAAGAAGCACACACAAATGGTAAATGGCAGGAGATAATCCAAGTGTTACAAGTTGTTATGGGAATTCATGTGTTGGAAGCATAGTCCTCAGGTTTATATGTTATCATTACTTGGAGGTGGGGCTTTAGGAAGATGGTTCAGATTGGAAAAGTTCAAGAGGGTGGGGCCCCCATGATGGTATTATTGGCTTTGTAACAAGAAACAGAGACCTGAGCTCTGTTGCACCATGTAATGCCATTTGTCACATTACTGTGTACCAAAAAGGCCCTCACTAGACGTGAATGCCGTGCTCTTAGACTTCCTACCCACTGGCGCTGTAATGAATTAATTTCTTTTCATTAGTTATTAGTCTGTTTGTCATATTCAGTTATAACAACAGAAAACAGACCAGGACAAAAATAAACTTGACCTTTAAGAGTTATTCAGCCCATCAAGAAGTCTGCTGAGTTCTTTAAGAACCAGCTTGTCTGTTTGGCAGTAGCTACCACCCTGTCTTACAGTCTCAGGTAGTCTAACAAAGCTATTGACACACGTAAAATGTGATGTCATAATAAAAGTGATGGGGTAGGTAGGCTTTTTTAAGCACTAGCCTTCATCAAAGATTTTTTATTTCACTTGTGTTTATCTCCTTATTGAAACTGTAGGCAATTTTGAGACTAGTAATTATGCCAGAATCTTCCTTTCCCCCTCGGCACCTGAGAACACACAGAACCAATGAGTTCCTTTTATAATTTAGACCTGGAAGTTCCCTCAAAAAGGTCATGTGTTCAGAGGTTGGGCTTTTGGAAGGCGATTGGATCATGGGGCACCGTACCCCATCAATGGATCTATCCACTTAATTGAATGTATTGTTAGGTGGGGTCTGGTCAGAAGAGGAGGGTTCTGGATGGTGGGACCTATAATGGTTTATCTCCCTCCCTGGCTCCTCCCTTTTCTCTACACTTCCTGGCCACCATGATGTGAGCAGCTTTCTTTCACCAGACCCTTCCACCATCCTGTGCCTACCTTGGAGTCAGCTGACTATGGACTGAATCTTCCAAAAACCATGAGCCAAAATAAACTTCTTCCTCCTTCCTGTTGTGAGTGTCAAATATTGTGACCAGTGATAGTTAAGTGACTAAGAAAAATATTCAGCATGCATTTGGCAAAGAAATAGGTACAAAAATATGGTGAAATAGGCAATGGATGGAAAGATGGAAGCAAGGGTAGAAGGATCTAGGCTATCAACATCACTGCACCTTGAACTCCTCAGAGCAGGAATTGCAACTGTTTCATTTCTCTGCCCAGAACCTGCCCAGCACGTGGCCATGATTGTGCCTAGTACATGTGACTGAAGAAGCATCCACTCAAGTGCAACTCAGCAACCAGTTCTTTTCTTGAAGGGGGTTGAGGTCCCTCTAAGGGAACACCATCCTGTCCTAGTTCAAAGTCATCTCCAGAGAGCAGTGAGCAGCAGGGCTACTCTTTCCAGGGCTCTGAGGGCATTTCCATGAGAGAAAAACTCACTCTGACACAGGTATTAAGCAGCAGCTCCTGGATAAATAATCAAGGTACACTGCGGTGGGGACCCCAGGCTTGGGTTAGGAGAGGCACACTTGACTAGAGAAATGAAGATTGACAGGACTCTTGCTATGTGCTCTGATGAGGACCACCAGCTAATTTCCAGAATCAGCATCTGTGCCACAGATAGAGTAAATCTCCCTTATCAGTGGGGGGAGGGGGTTCCAAGACCCTAGTGAATATCAGAGACCATGGATAGCATGAATCTATACATACACATGTAGGGTAAAATTTAATTTATAAACTAGACACAGGAGAGAAATAAGCAACAGTAATTAATAAAATGAAACAATTATAGCAATATGCTGTAATAAAATTTATGTGTATACAGTCTTTGTCTCTGCAAATATTATATTGCAGGCATCTTTCTTGCAATGTGAGGAAATGAGACAAGTTGAGTGACGTAGACACTGAGTCACACAAAGTGAGAGGGCATAAGATTTCACCATTCTACTCAGAATCATTGCAGTTTGAAACTCACAAACCATTCACTTCTGACTTTTCTACTTAATGTTTTCAGACCGTAGTCGGTTGTAAGGGAGAACAAAGATGTGTGAGTATACACCTTCAGACAATAGGAGTTAGTCTGAAGATCTACAAACTGTGTCTAAGGGATATAAGGTTGAAGATAGGAAATTCTGAGGCAAGAACCAGTAAAGCAGCAATGAAGAAAAGATGCCAAGTTTCTCAGTGCGTGAGTATGCCCAGGGGCCTCGCAGGAAAATAGACAAGTTGATCTTGGATGGCCTTTCTCTCCTGGTCCTTGGAACCAGGATAAACCTTGGCCCAGGGAAACCAACGTGGCAGTTCTGTGCAGCACCAGTGTAGTTTTCCTATTGAATATGCCTATTTTGGGCAAACGCTGTGGAAGAGATCCCAGCTACGAGTGAAGACTCAGAACTGCCAGGTCAGCCCAAGTCCTAAATGTCAGGTTCCCTTTTCTTTCCCCCTAGCCTCTTTCCATCCTCATCAGCCCCAACCAATAAGACTTTTTATCTCATGAAATTTAAAGGAAGCATGAAAAATGAGAAATCACAGTTAAAGAGAGAGACACTGCAGCCAATAAGCAGCTCCTGATTTTTGCTCCATGAGTTGTCTTGGTGGTTTGCTGACATTTCTGCTACTCACCAAGCTCCTGGACAGAGACACCAATTGACTTTTCCAGTTTGCCTGAGTGGAAAACTACCAGCCCCAATTGCAGGAGGGGAGGCCACACACTCCAACCATCCCAAGCTCCTGTAGGGCCTGGAAGGCAGTCTGAGAAAAAGCAGCTGCCACTAGTCCCCAGCTTCCCAAGGATTATTTTTTACACTCTCCTGCCAAGGCTGAGTGCCTGAAAGGGCTGCTTGTTCCATGATATTTACCATCCCACTACCAGCTCCAGGCCACAAGCTCCCATCAATGAGTGTCCTATATAGAGCTTCCAGGAAAACACCCAGGACACGTGAGGCCCGAGCACGGAGATCTGGCTGTGGCCCTCTCTGGGCACATGCAGCTGACAGGGGATGGATTATCAGGGTCAACGGGGCACCTTAAGCCAAACTATGGTCTAAAGAAGCATCTACAATTACAAAACTTTAAAGTCAGAAAGGGACTTTAAAAACTAATCTCTAAATGGTCTCAGGGAGACAATGGAACCAAGACAAAAATTCAGATTTCCTGATCCCTGGTTCTTTCTTCTTCATTTCCTGGTCACCATGATCTCATCCCTCTAAGTACAGAAAGGAAAAGGTGATTTCCCCCCGAGCTCCACACTGCTGGCACCTCTAGGCTGATTCACTGTGCAAGTCAATATTAAGCACCCAAGGAAGTTTTTCCGGGCTCCTTTCTTCAGTCTGCAGTGCTGTTATTTAGTTGTAGAGGGCCTATTGCATTCACACCTCTTTTCCTAAGTTGAAATTTCCCTTCAAAATAGTAGTCCTTCACAATTGCATAATGCCTGGAAGCCCAAAATAACTTCCAAAAACAACTATGGCAGAGCTCCAAGGGAAAAGTTCTCAAACTGTGGTGGGTTTCAGGGTACCCAGGTACAGATCAACCAATATGTTTTTCTTCTTGATTCAATGGCTCAGTGATACCTGCAGAGGAAAATACTGTAACACATCCTATCTCCCAGCAGAGATGTAAGTCAAGGGACATTAGATAGGTATAAGGTGAGCAGATGCGGCATGGTTTGAAATCATGACAGTCCTATGCTTAAAATTTGATTCTGCCACCTCCAATTTATGCCCAGACTGGCTACCAAGTCTCTATGAACTTTGGTTTCCTCATCTTTCACAATTCTACCAGGCAGTGTTATTACAAAGACTGTGCATAATATAAGCTGACTTTTTGGACTGATAAGACAAAGAAAGGGTTCGGGACTTTCCAGGAGAGAAACCACAAGAGAGTTTTTTTTTTAAGAACTTGCATAACCAAGAATTCAAGCTTATACCCTACCAACTGTGCTCTGTGTAAATGTTCTGCTCTGCCAAGTACAGGCAGATCCAGCTGCTTCAAATGTTGGCCATACTGGCTGGGTTGCATCTTCTTGCAAAACTTCAAGATCCAAATCCATTCTCCAAGAGAAGACCATACTAGCTTCATGGGCAAGGGAGCCAACTCAGTTTCCACCTACAGGTTGAAGGTTTTAGTAGCTATAAATAAAGAACTGTGGGCGTAAATGTACCCAAATATATATAGATACTTAAGTTGGCATTTCAAGGGTGGAATTCAGATTCAGGCTTTCAGGTACTGTAACCCATATTCACAATTATAAGATCTGGAAATAAAGAATGCATTCTATTACAAGCATTGCTAACTGAAGAAATACTTTTCCCTCATAAAAGAAATTAGAAATTAGTTTTATTTAATCAAGAAATACATTGGTAGCCAAATATATATCATGCTATCATTCTTAAATTTTTGGTATCACTATCTACCACTATTATGCAAGATCCTCAATAAGAAAATCTCTTACCAATCTTCAGTGTTGGTCTAATATAAAAGCAAATACATATATTGAAATCATAGCTGTTCCATAATGTATTTACCTATATTCACAGCCAAGGCCCCTCCCATGCCAGGGTAAGTCATTTCTAAAATTAGCATGTTTATACATTAAAGGTCACTGTTAGACCTCCTGTCTTTACTGCAGGTTACAGCATGTGTCAGCCAAACTTGAATGACTCCCTTGAAATGCCAAGAGTGAGAAATTTATGCAAAAGTTTAGCACATTTTCCTCTATTGATAACCACTGAAATACTGTACCTACGGACTGAAATGGGGGGAACTCAAGCATAAGCAAAGAGCTCTTCTCTCCAGTCCCACACGGTGTAGCTCTCCCTATGAGAGAATGGGATTTTCCAGCCCTTAGCTATCAGAAGGCTGCACCCCAGTATTACACGTTAGTGGTTATGCCTCAAGGACTTCAGTTTAGCATTCTGATTTACTTCTTCCATCCTTAACATCCTATTATTAAAAGGGGTGACATTCCTATGGCTACTTTTCAGTTTTCCAACATATTTGTGAGCTCAAGAGTCACATGGCATAATTTAGGGATTTTTGCAGAAAAATACAGAGAAGCCTGAAGTTTCCTTGACTTCCTTTCTTTGGTCCTTCTCCTTAGTCCTCAAACATTTACTGATAGCCTGTATAAGCCAAGCACTGTGATAGATGCTGGTGATGAGTACAAGGGCGATCACAGCCGCAGCAAATAAGACAGAGGCCAAAGTCATAAACATATCCAAATCGGGGTGTGTGAGGAGGGGCGTTGCAGATTTTTTAACAACTCATCACCTCCCACTTAAGCTCATAAAAAACCTCAAAGATTTAACTGTCTTAACTTTTGTTTTACTTTACTGTGTATGTGTCCAAACCACCAAAAGTTCTGGGAGGCCTATCTTGCTGTATTCACACTCTTCAGAGAGTTGCTAGCTAAAACAAAAAGCTAAGTCAATAATCACACTGTTCTCCCTAAAAAAAAAAAGAAAGAAAGAAAGAAACACCACTGTGATGGATCTGCTCAGCCTGGGCACAAGGCCCTGTAACCTCTGAGTCCAGGAGTCCGAGAAGGCCTTGTTCCTCACAAGCAACTGGAGTCTGTCTTGGAGATCACAGGAAACCTTAGTACTTACTGTTTTTCTCCCCCCTCCCCCGTCATCTGCTTAATAGAAGCTATTGTTTTGTAGTGTTTTGGTCACTCTGATTTCCTTCTTTCCCCAAAGTGACAAATTGCAAGGCAATATTTACATATAACTTTCCAAAGCCCTTTCACATTCACTTATCACATTTCCCATTATTCATTTGCCCCCCATCACAGGAAACCCAGTGAAGTACAGAAAGCAGAGTTTTTCTCCCACTGTGTAAGTGAGCGTAACAAAACTACATAAATGTATTAAGTATCTTGAAACTATGATCTTCAAGGCCTAGCACCCTTGTCAGTTTTTTGAAAGGACCTTGATAAGCAGGAATGTGAAGCAAAACTAATGCAGGGCCCCACTTCCTCCAGTGTGAGGTCTCCATGGTGACCAGAGCTGGCTACTTGCATCCTCTGCCAAGTGTGAGTCCTCCTGTAGGCACTTGGCCTTTCTGCATAGGATCCCTGAGCAAGCATGAGTTCTTCGGCTGGTGTTAAAAACTGAGAGTACTAAAAAAGTGACTGTGTGGTGCTCTTCCTGCAGTCCACATGGCCCTCAGGCTCGTAAGTTTCCACAGCCCTTTTCCCTGCTGATCATAGCCAGTTGTAATGCTGTCCTTTCTTGTATTAATTCCATCTCACCTGTCTATCTTTTACAAGCTAGGAATCTGACTTGTAAACCTAATGCTTCACCTAGAGAATTAAACAACAAGAGACAAAGTCTTAAGAGGGTAGCAGGAACTGCTTTGGATGAAAAGCTATGTTTATGAAACAAACGCATGTGAAAGTCCTTCATCTTAAGATATGAGACATAGGGCTGGTGTTTAATTCAGCTGCACAAGCGCCTGCCCGGCAAGCACAAGGTCATGAGTTCAATCCCCAGTAACAAAAAAAAAAAAAAAAAAAGAGCTACGAAGTGTTGAAAAAAATCCTCCCCAGAAGAAAAGAGAATATTTTTAAAATATAGTTGAAATAGTTAAAGATACAGAAGGCAGTACAGAACAATGTAAATATCAATAAAGCACTTAGCATAGCACAATATATAAAGATAAAGAAAAGGACAGAAGACCCAGCATTTATTAATCACATTCCATGTGCCTGACGCTGTGTGCTTTACAAATATTCTCTTGGTCTTTTAATAACTTTTAGAATAGCGACCAAGGAGGGATGGGAAAACTGAGGTTCTGAAACTTTGTCCAAGCTCACCCAGCTAGCAGTGACAGAGTAGGATCCAAAGTTAAATCTGGTAATAATCTCTCCAAAAAATGTTTCCTCCACTTACTTTATCTCCATGAACCTCAGTTTTTTCATCTATAGAAGATGAGGTTTTAAATCAATAATTCTTGGTCTTTTCTGGAACTGATCACAGAGTTTTTTCAATATTCATTAATAGTTAGATCTCCTGTGGAAAATAAAGTTTTTTCTCCACACATTAAGTTTGGGATACAATTTCAGGCAGTTCCTGGGCCCAGTATGCACACACAGCTGGTCAGTGACTCAAAGGTTCCTCTGAACTGATATTTAAGGAATCTCACCATCCATAAGACATAATAGAATGCAAGGTTGAGAGCATCTTACTGAAACTAGAGCAAATTCCAGTTCTGTCACTTAGTTTCATCTATAAGCATCAGTTACCTATGGGCCTCAATTATTCTCCTGTAAAACTTGAATCATAATGCTACTTGCTGATAAGATTATTGTGAAAGTGAAATTTACTGATGCAATTTAGAATAGTACCAGAATGAAAGGATTATCGAGTGTTAGTTGATACTTTTCTTTGAGTTTTGCATTCTTTTTCTCTAATTGGCATAGCCAAGGAAGCTGTAGGGGCAATTGAGTTTCTGTTATCCCCAGAGAAAGATCCTTTTACTGGCAGGGAGAATACCAGCAACCACCCTCAGGCTGGACTCAACAAACAAACATGCAATCAAGAATGAGCCAAAGGGAGCAGCATCTAGCATTGCTTATTTAAGAGAAATTCAACCAGGGAGGTCTCTTCTCTTGCCTTTTTATCTCTCTCCCAGAGCCCTGCTCAAACTCTGTCACCTCCCCACCCCTCCCCTCTCTTCCTCTCTCCTCACTTCCTCCATGACCCCTCCCCATTTCAGCACAGTACCTCAGGCCTGGTTTCAGAAATCTGAAACCACCACCACCACATTCCCATTGACAGATGAGGCCATTTAAACCCTCTCAACACATCTCTGGGGACATGAATGATGAGAACCCAGGGCAACAAAATGATTTTCTCATTTGGAAATGTGCACAGATCAAGAGGCATGGATCAATTTGAATGGAGGGGCTGGGAGTAAAGGGACAACTTGACTCAGAAGGGAACCAGGGCAACCCCAGTGCTTCAGCCTATTTGCGAGGTAAGTTGGTGCTGAAAGGCTACCAGCACCAACCTCATTTAGCATTTTGATGAGTTAAGTTTTCAGAAACAAGCTCTACATGCTCCTGTTAGCGCTATGCTATTCTTCAACTTCAAGCTGCTCCTCAGAATTAATCATCTGCCACCTACATAAAAGTACACTGGAAGAGACAGATAGGAAACCATGAGACTCCAGAAGGATATGGGATTTTTAGAGAAATGTCATTTTCTCATATTGTTTCCTGAGGGGCCAGGTGGTAGGATGGAATAAACCTGGGGTTGGGGAACAGGCAGCTCCAGGCCCTTGTCCCTACTTTTACTGTTAGCTAATTGTATGACCATGGGCAAGTCACTCATATGCTTGACCCCCACCTCTTCCACCTGGAAGATGAGGATGATGGACTGAGATAGCTCTAAGGTCATTCCACTATGAACTAGTCTAGGGTTCTAGTTGACCTGACTCTAAGAACTCGCTGGAGTGCAGGATGGATGCTGGAAAAACAAAACCCACAGTGGTAAAACTAAAACAAAAGTGAGGCCAAGAAAAGAACAGCTCCCCTTCCTCCTCTTCAATGTCTTTGCCTCTCCATTCAAAGTAGAAATATTCCGCACACCAAAGGAGGACTCCCACCCCAGTGTCCGGTGCTGGCAGCAAGTTGCTGCTTCCTGTGAGGGGAAAAAGTGAGGTGTTAAAACAGGAATCCTGGCTCTGCCCTGCCCTGGCCCTGAGTTGGCTTGGCTGTTGGGGAGAAGGTGTGTTTCCCGCTCTCCAAAACAAGCAGTTGTCCCAGGCCAACGCAGGAGAGTAAAGCAAACTGTCCTTGTATCCTTTCCATTCCACAGCTCTCTAGTTAGCTGCCTGGATCCCCCAGACTTTGGACCCCTGGGCCTGAAGGATAACCAGGTTATTTCCACTCATTCCCCTTCCTGGAAGAGCATAGGACACAGGATCCCCATTAGCCACTGAAACAGTGATTTTATACCCCGTGGAGAAAGTTGACTTTAGTAGCTAGACAACAGCTAATATCCCAGTGTGTTCTTATATCTGAGTGCAGAGTCTAAAGACTTCCTTTCCCACAGAGGTAGCTGTCCTCACCTATCAGTCCCAAAATCCCCAGCTCAAGCTGGAAATGGGGGCAGTTCACCTGACCATCCTGCAGCGAGTCAGGAGAGCAGCGCTTCTGGGTCTTTCACACATCGCCCTCTGTCAGCAGTGTCACATGGACCTGTTCCTCCTCACAGCCATTGCAGATGCTATTTCATCTGTCTGCAAGACTTTTTCTTGATTCCACCTCTAGAGGAAAGGATGCCCTGGATCAAGGTGGCTTCTAGCACAGTACTGTTGAGTCCCTACAGGTTGTGCTGGGCAGGTTTTCTGTACGCAGCCTGTCCACATGTACCCATTTTAGTATATCAGTCATCTCCAAAGGTCAGTCCCAAAGGCAAAATTCTCTGTAAGTTCATACTCCAGGTTTTGAATCTGAGAGGTGCCTGAAAGTTGAGGACAAGGGATCTTTATGATACAGAGCAACCATGTCAGTTCAGACCGGAGCCCATCAAGTCTTCTAGGTTACCTGCCATATCATAAAGTCATAGCAATGTTGTGACAGAAAGAGTCTTACCAATCACCTAACCCAGCTTCATCTTACCAGAAGTACAAAAAAAAAAGTACAGCATATAACAATGGGCTCAGTGTCACAATTAATTTATGCCCATACCAGGATTATACTTGGACTCGTTACTAAAAATAACAAATGAAACTAAACATCTTTTCATAAATGAACTTCAAATCATTCATCAGAATCTTCTAACCATTGCCAAATCATTCACTGAAAAGTTATTTTTATAAATTGTTGGTATAATCATCTGATATGGCTATAATCAGCTAAATGATACTCCTGAGTTATGATTTTGACATAATAAACTGCCTCAAATTGTTTAAATAATGTCTCTGTTTCCAAATTCTGGTGCTCTGTCAAAAGTGGAAGACACCAGGCACACTGAGAACCTTCAGGACTCTAAACACACCTGTATCTCAGCATTTTCTATGTAGACACTCAGAGCCTATACTGCAGATCTCCGTGACAATGCCACCTTCAACAATTCCCCATGGGCATTGCCAGACATGCCACTAATGCCACCTGCCTCACCAACTGCTCTGTTAAAGCTCAGATGCTCTAGAGGAGTGAACCAGCAGCTCCACTGGCTTCATGCCTCAGGCACGTTCTGTCTCACACCTATCCTGCTCTGTGGCCTCCATGGCATGATCCCCGCAGAAGACTCAGACTCAAGTAGGAAAGAAGATCTCTAAATCTCAACCACATTATTCATCCTGTCTTGGTATCCAATGATTTTTATATTGCTATTTTTCCATATTCTATATTGCTATTACCAAAGAAGACATGCCAATACTGAAAACTCAATGACATTGACCCATAGTCATTGTGAAATCTTCAACCATGAGCTTCAACTAATGGAGTTTATTTTTGTTTGTGTTTTGTTTTGTTTTGAGTACCAGGGATTGAACTCACAACCTTGCACTTACCAGGCAAGCACTTGAGCCACTGAGCTAAATTCCCAGCCCCTTAATGGGGTTTATTTTATATCATTAATTGAATTGAATGCTCAGTATGACAACTGTTTCCCCACTAATATTTTATATTCAATAACCAATAAAATATTTTCCAATATTTGAACAGTTGGCTATGCGTTAGATTTCTTTATAACCCAGGTCTGACCCAAGTTCCATGTGACCCCCCGTGGGAAAATCTGGCCAAGAACATATTCAGTCTCTAAACATCTTCAGTTACCTTTCAAGAATGTCAGTCACCTTCGGCGTGTCAGCAGACACCAGTAAGAACTTCCAAGGTGTCCTTCAGTCAACATGCACTTGTTCTACATCCTCCGGACATTCAACAGCTTGCAAGCCGTATCTTTCCATGAGACCCAAGCTTCAGGACCACACCCTTTAACTCTGATGATGAATGCAACTATCTCAACTGCTTCTAATTTTTATCTCTGCCTTTTACGCTCCGTGTTCCTATAAAGATCTTTATAAATCTATTACTTTTTCTCCTAGCAGAAAAAAACTGTAAATAACACTGGCACCATAAATACGAAAAAAATTAAGATGATTATCTCGCTACAGTGCTATGTTGTGTTTTCTATCACAGAAGTTCAGCCCTTTTGGTGTAATCATTAAATTCCTCCATGGCAAACCAGTTTCCTTGAACAAGCCCAGCACCAAAACATCTTCCCATTCTGGGCACTTTCAGCACCTTGGATCAGAGCAGGGAGAATGTAGTAGAAAACAACTAGACCTTGATTCCTGAGTGAGAGAAACATGAGACAGAAAATTAAAAGAATGGTGTCCAATCTTTGACCCCAGATACATCAGCTAAATTCATTACAAGAAAAATAACAAGGCAGTGGATTTAATTAGCCAATAATTCTTTGATTTTAAGGACTTTTGATCATATTTCCTGTTGAGGATATAAAGAATAGCCCATAGACATGGAATCTTTGTAACAGGGCAAAGTGTAAATATTTTTGCAAACATATACCAGTGCTATGAAAAGGACAAAATGAAACTGCCCTCAAGAATCCAAATACAATTAAATGGAACAAATGAACTCTGTATACAATCATGGGATGGTAATTTAGTAAAATCACTTTGGAAACCTCTTTGGCATGATGCAGAAGAGTAGATCATATGATCACCAGAAACCCAGAAATTCCATTTCTAGATACAAACCTAAGAGAACTGAGTATATATCTCCACTAAAAGTTCTATGCAAGCATTTTTACAATATAGGAGCTTTATTTTTCATGCAGCTAAATGAGAAATTATCTGAATCCTCATCCGCAGCAGGCTGGCTATATGAAGTGTTCAAGGTAACATCTTACAGTAGTGTCAATGGACAACTGCAGACAACAATAGAATGAATATCATAAGTAAAATGTTGAGCAAAAAAAGCCAGACACAGAGCATTTATGCTTTATATGAATCGTTTTATGTAAAACACAAAACTGATCTATAAAGCCGGATAATGGTTACCTTTGGTGTGGGAGTGAAGCAATTCAAAGGAAGCATAAAGAGAGCTTTGAAGTGCTGATAAACTTCTGTTTCCTCATCTGGGTACTGTTTATATGGATGCTCTCACTCCATGGAATTCATTAAATGGAACACTTAAGATATATATATATATATATATATATATATATATATATATATTTATATATTTATATTTATATTTATATTATTTATATTTGTGGAGGAATGTGAAAAAAAGACTTTAATCTTTATCCATCCCTCTACACAGTCCTTTATCGTGTAGATTTTTTGGACCGTCCCAGTCTGACTCTAAGCATAGCCATGTGACTTATTTCAGCCAGTGAGATTTTAATGAGCATAATATGAGCAGTGTTTTGAAAAATGCTCGCACATTCCTGCCTGTGCTTCTGTTCCTGTGCCATTTCTATGAAAACATACCCAGGCTAGTCTTTTAAGGGATAAAGCAGAGAACAGTCAAGTTGCCCAGTCATGAGAGCCAAGACCAACCTATTGGAGCCAACAGCCAGTTGCTCCCAGATATACAAGTGAACCAAGACCGTGGAGAAAATAGTCCAACCAAACTCTGCATAAGCCATCAAACTGCAAGCTCAGGAGCAAAATAAATGCTTGTTTTAGGACACAGAGCCTTAGGTTGTTAAGCTCCCTTACTGTGTAGGAGACAAATGATACAACCATATACTTCAGGGTAAAGTTCAAAACTACACGTAATACAAAGAAACAAAAGCACAGATTTTGGTTTAAAAGATTCTTCTCTCATATCTGTAAGAAAGAGTGCCTCTCTGCCATGCCCTAGACAGTGTAGCAAAAGCAAAGCAGGACATCAAAATAAAGTAAAATCTAGACTTAAGACAGCCAGAAACAAGTAAGTGAAAAATCAACTTGAGGACGTTCTCTAAGACACTTAAAAATTCCCTACTGTTTTGCCCAGAGGATGAAGAACAAAAAGGTTGCCTCTTCCACTTCCCATTTTTCAAAAAATGTTCTTACTATACCCTACTTTATATCAGAAACCCACAATGTTCAACATGCCACATATGGAGAGAAAGGAGAGAGAAAGTATATTATATTCTGTTTCTGGTTTGGCCGTGTTTCATCACAGAGGTTTAAAAAAGGCAAAACAAAACAAACAAACAAACAAAATCAGACTTTTGCACTGCTTTTCCCAACAGGAACATGGATGGGCTTGAAATTCAACTGGTTTCCAGTGTTACCTGGATTGACCTGAGCTTTCGCAGAACTCAAGATAGGCAGCAGCAGGAGCAGCACCACGGGCGTCCTGGGGAACAGCGTCATCTCAGATGATGGAAGGGGAACTGGAGCCTGGAGTCCACCAGTGATGCAAGGAAACAGAAAGGGAAGGAGAAGAAATGAGAGAGGTAGACACCACCAACAAGACAATCCAATTTTCATGTTAATTTTGTGCTCTGTATTTAGAACACCAAATCACAGAGTTGGGAGGCTTGAGTTGGATATCCAATAATCACCAAATACAAAAATTTTCAAACTGCATTAGATAGTACACTCATGGAATGAAAATCAGCAGAACTATAGTCAGATGGCAATTCATTTTCCTAAGACAAATACTTACCCAAATGGTAAATAATGGTTAAGTAAAATTTATATGTATGATATCAACTGATGCCATCATAATTTCAATATTGACTCTAATATTAAGCCAAGAAAAATACTCAATAGGCTTAATGGGTTAGCCATTCAAAATATAAAATTTTAATATTTCTCTTGATTCATTAGCTCTGGAAAAGTAGCTGGGATTGTACAAGATATGATTAAAATATATGGTGAATATTTAAATTTTTAAAAGTTTATTGCAAAAGATATATTGTCATATTCCCTCTCAAAATACCCGCCTCTCCTGAAAGATACGCATCCCATTGTTCTATCCTGTTTCTGAAGCAGTTCTGGAAGTCCTCTTTCATAAGTGTCTTTATGAGATCTGATCAAAAATTCAGTGAAAACATTAAAAGGGAAAAATACAGTGAATGTTGCTGGAAATTGCCATCCAACAAAAAGACAGGCTCATAAAAATATCATGATGTGTCTTCATTTGCCTTATCCATTGGATATGGCATCTTATAACTTCTGTGTCTTTCTCAAAGTCAAAGTGATCATGAAAAGTAAACATTTTAATGTCAGTTCAAGACATCCAGGCACCCACAACAGCACAATTAAAGACACTCACAAAAGAAGACTTCCAGGACTGCTTCAAAAGTGGAAAGAATGATGGAATAAGTGTGTTTGAAAAGGGATTAATAGCAATGTGTTTTTACACTAATAATTTTTAAGTTCTATACCCATGCTGTATTTTTTAATCACATGTCATATATTTTTTTTAGTTTCCCAAAATGATAATGTGATAGTAGATTAGATACGGAGATATCAGTATTTTTAACAAAGATACAGAGGTATGAATATGAAAATATGTATAGATATTTGTATATACATGGCAGTATACTCCTTGCTCTATCTGCTCACAGGGCCTAGAAGAAATAACATCCTAGCAATGAGCAACCAGTAACAATGAGCACACCTAGCACACAGTTTTTGTTTTCTAATACTCTTCTCTAAATAAAAGGAACCAGGTTTCTTGAGAAAAATGGTTGATATTAGGACTGAGGCAAGAAACACGTATGATGAAACTGGAGTAGCTTTGGTACCAAAAACTAAAAAAGCAAACACTCAAAAAATGATAGAAGCATGTCAAAGGAATACAGAAGTCAAATGAAAAATCTCCTAATAGCCAAAGCTGGAACAATTTGAGCAACAAAATAAATAAAGGAGTACTAGATTATAACCCAAAGCACTAAATAAATATCCATGAGTCCATGCTGATGTAAATAAATGACTGAGTAAACAAATGGTAGAAAACAGACCATTTCCCATGCAAAAGAATTCCAAATAATTTATATTACTAATCTCCTCTTAAGGAAATGGAGCCTAGATACCTCCTTCACTCTGAATCCTTCAGTATGCAGACATGCCAACCTTCTTCCAAAGAGTGCAGCATGGTAATGGAGAAAAATAGTAACTTTTCAGTGGAGAAATCTGACAAACATTACTTCGAGCTGGGTCATCATGGCTGGGTCATCATGGTTAACATCAGCACTGATAAGTCACGTTAATAGTATATGTCCTTGATACAATATGATAAAGATGACACTTTCCTTCAGTGTTCTTTCTCCCCAAAAAAACCACTATCCCAGTTTGGTTAAGGGAAAAACATCAGACATATCCCAAATAGGGACGTTCCACAGATTCTCCTATGAGTAATTCGCAAAACTGTCAAGATCATCAAAAACAAGAAAGTCTGAGAAACTATCACAGCTAAAGGAGATTACAGATGTGATATGTGATATCCTGGATGGCTCCTGGAACAGAAAAAGGACATTAGGAAAAACTGAAGAAATCAGAGCAAATGATTGTCCCACTTACTTTTCTTTTATTGCTGAGACAAAATACCTGATACCCAAAGTTAAAGGAGTTTGTAGAGGTATCAGTCCATAATTAGCTGGCTCCAAGGCAGGGTAGTTTGACAGAGGGGGACCACAGAGCAGAACCAATTCACAGCAAGCAGAAGACAGGAAAAGCAAGCAAGGAAAGGAGAAGACAAGCCTTTGTGTTTCTCTTATTATATATAGGCTACCAAGATCAAGGCAGTGCCAAGCCAACCAGTGGGCTGATTTAGTAATCACATGACCTTAATCCCAGCATCACACACTCTAGATTCAGCTACCTCTGAAAAAGCCCACCTTTGATCACGTGAGGCTTTGGAGGGACATCTAGACACAAGCTATAACAGTTAAAGACATTAGTAAACAATAGTATATCAACATTGATTCATTCATGTTGACAAATGTACTCTAATATAATATGCTATCAACAGAGGAAACTGAATGTGGGGTATACAGGAATGGTATATAATACTTTCATGATTTTGTAAATCCAAAACTGTTTACCATAAAAAGTTTTTTAAATATCCTCCAAATAACACTAATAATCAACCAATCACTAGGTTCTCTATCACAACATACAATAAAATTATGAGAGAAAATTCCATTAAACTGGAGTGATAAGGGAAGGCCTCACAATGAAATCAGTACCCTAAGTTCTAAAGGATGATAAAGATTGTGTGTGGGTGTGGGTGTGATGTATTGGGGATTGAACCCAGGACCTTTACACTGAACTACATCACCAGTCCATTTGAAATTTTTGTAAATTTTGAGACAGAATCTCACTAAGTTGCTAAATTTCCCAGATTGAGCTCAAGCTTGTGGTACTCCTGCCTCAATCTCCCGGTGTGCTGGGATTACAGACCTGTGCCACCAGGCACCACTAGGATGAATAGGATTTGCGTGGGCAGTAACGAAAATGGAGTTAGTAAGAAGATGACAGATTGAGGAATAAGACATGATTTTAGGCAACAGAGGCTTTCTTTAAGGACTTTCAAAGAGCAGAATATGGACCTAACTGAAGATGTTAAACAAAGGAAATAAAATCAGATATTCAGATGTGTTTGTCTGAAGAAGCTAGAGCTAAAGAAACTGAACATGAAGAAGAAAGCTGACCCCATGGTGTAAGTAGGCAGGGAGTGATCTATAGACCACAATGGTGGTGAGTGTGGTTTCAGTTCATTGATTTGATGTGATAATCTTTATATCCACTTTTTTCATTCTTTGATTTCTTTTTTCCTCCTTTCTTTCCTCTTTCCCCCTCCCTAAGTCCACTTCCCAATTGAACAGTTTCTTCTTGTTTCATAATATCTAGTACATATTCTGGTCCTTGTTTATACTTTCAGTTTCTCACACCAGAGAAACAATGCAGTATTTACACATGTGTGTTCCATTTATTTCACCTAAAAGTACGGTCTCAAGGTGCATCCTCTTACCTAGAAATGTCTCAAGTTTATCCTTCTTTATGGCTGAGTTGGGAGATGGATCACAGTATTTGGTACAGGGAGTCAAAAGGAGATGTTAGCATTATTTGTAATGCTTTGATTTTTAACAAGGAAAAGGTATTGTTTGCTGATGTCATTTATGTTAATTTTTCTGCTAAAAATAAGAAAACATTAATTCTGGGGGAAAAATTATCAGAATCTAATGAATACTTTCCAGTCAGCCCTGCATGTTCCAGAGATGGAGGTTGGGGGAACGTGTCTTACACCCCAAGAGTCACTGGCAACATTGAGAGATAGTATTCATTAGGATAACTTGCATGTAAATAGAATGCAAGCAGAAAGCAGGTGAGAATTACTGCTCATATCTTCCTGTTTTAGAATGCTTTGTACTTTACTAGGTATTTACAAATCCTCTATATAATTGAGCCTTAGAATAATTCTATGGAAAGGAATTACTGTCTGCTTTTTGGAAAGTAATGTCACTGCACCCACAACCTACTCATGGGCTGTTTCATCTGGTCTGGCTGCTGTTCCTCATTCATCACACCAAAAATAGTTATTCTCTTTATATATCTGTCTCTCAAGCTAGACAGATGATGAGTGACTTAAGGTCATGAATTTTGTTTGTCTCTAATCAAAATTAGATGTATTCTTTCTTGTTTGCTTGCTTTCCTGCTTTCTTTTGTGGTGTAGAGGATTGAATCCACAGTCTGTGCATTGAGCTATATTCCCAACCCTTTTAATATTTTATTTTATTTTTATTTTATTTTTTTATTTATTTATTTTTTAATCTATTTTCACAAGGTCTCGTTAGTTACCAAGTCTCCCAGGCTGGGCTTAAACTTACAATCCTTCTGCCTCAGCTTCTGAGAATACTAGGATTGATTATAAGCATGCGACACCTAGCTAAAATGGGATTTTTTTTGACTCACTGAGGTCACAAAGCTAGAAAGACTTGGTTAGTATTGATTCATTTCCTCTGACCCCAAAATCAGTATTTTTATTCCCATAGCCCAACACTTTCCAAGGAATGTAAGCGGATATGTGACTCAGAAAGAATATTCCTTAGTAGTAGAAAATCCTCTTTCCTCTTCACAGTCAAAACCTTCTTTGCCTATGATGTTGAACACTTCAAATTGATTCCAAACAGAAGCCATGGCTCAGAAACTCTTGTAAACTTGTCCAGATCAGATGGAAGATGGCAGATTATCCATCCTGTAACTGCCCATGAAGGAATGTGCTCAGGCCATGGATCAAAGATGTCAGGACACCAGGGAGTAAAATAGAAGAAAGTATGGCGGTCACATCTAGAAACTAGAGGCTTTCTAGCAGTGGGAGGAAAAAAGTCTGGGATGACCAACTTTTCAAAAATTATCTCTGAACTTGGGAGAATTTCTAAAACCCTCTCTGAAATAGTCAGAGCTACACCACAGTGAAAGATCAAGCCCCCAGCATATCTGCCTGACTCTACTCTGTTCCGTGGAGGGTTACTACAGCTGAGCTCGCCCAGGTCACTTGTGGATCTCCTGCAGCTCTAAGTATATACCCCTGGGACCTCACTCCTTTTTTCCAATTGCCTTAGTAGGTCAGAGTAGTCCCCTAGTAACAAGCTTCACAGGAGTACTCAAGTAGATTAGTCCATAGGCTGGAGCAAGCTATCTGGGGCACAAGTGCTGAAATGATCTTTGAGCTGCCAAGTGAGAAAGGAGTAACAGGAAATTAAGGTCACCATCACACCAGTACACTTTCCATACTTGTGGAAATATCAGATGCTCCATGGCCCAAAACACAAGCCTATTACAATGTCTATTTTGTACTATAAAACTGATTATACATTAATAGGTGATAGATGATATGAATATATATATAGCATTATATGATTCAGATATAAAGAGATATACCTTTATAAATAGAATTTCTAACATTTATTTGGAAAAATAAATCATTTCTACCCTCTGATTATATGGTAAGTAAGCAAAGCAAGCAGCCCTTGAAATCTTTGAAAATCTCTGTTCTCAAATCCCTGAACATAATGCATAGATTGTACTGCTTTATTGTCCTCAAGTCTGAATATTAGCAAAAACATTAGCAGAACTAGAGATACGTCTGGCTTTAAGAACCTACCAAACTCATAGATCATGAAATGTTTATCCACATTACAGAATAGCTCTTTGCAAAGGGACTCAATGCTGGGTGATTTTGAATAACAAATCCTACACAATATACTGAAAGAACATTCCGTATACAGAAGAAGTTCCATCTACTTACCAATCTCATAAGTCATTGAGTTAGTAGCCACGTTATCAAAAAGCTCTTTCCTTTACAAAAGAATGTAGTGCTGGGGGCTTCCAAATAGCAAATCTTTTCCATACATTCAAAATATAATTTGATGCAAAAAATTGAGTTTACACACAACATTTCAGGAATGCAGCTGTGTATGAAGCAGGGCACATCTAATTTGGCAAATGGTCATTCTTCCCAGGCAGTCTGCATTCCCAGATCCAAAAGCTAAGGACCATCTGAGGTGACCCTAACTTCACTGAAAACTAAACTTCAAATTTCCTTCAGAGGCCTGACCACCGAGCCTGAAACAGGACCAGAGAAGAAGCGCTGGCCCTCCTGGAAAATCAGCTGTGCCACCTAAACACAGCGAGGCCTGCCTTGCAGGAAAGGGTGGGCCTTGGAGCGGCTGCAGTGTGAGGGGAAATGAGATAAAGTGACTTAGGTCAGTTCCCTGTGCACATGTGTGCATATATGGGGGGGGGTGGTACTTAACATTTATTTATGTCCAAGATTCGGGTTTTGTGAAGAGACAATACTCCACATGGTCTAGGATCATATATGTTCAATTCAGGGTCTATTCCAGGCATTTGAAACTTGTTTTTCTTTGCTGAGTCATTTTCCAAGCAGGCACTTAAGCCACTGAGCTAAACTCCTGGCCGATAGAGTCATTTTCATTTCATATTCAACAAATAGGAGGCACAATCTTTGGATTATTCTATTTTCAGTAAACAAATATGCAGAAGTAACCTTGGTTTGGCAAGAGGCGGGTCCCCAGACACACACACATGAACGAGTGACACAGCCATCCCAAACAATCTGATGTTTTACCTTTATTCCTGAGGATTTACTGAATCTTCCTCATTCCCAGCTTTTCCTCTGGGAGTCCCAACCTTGTGCTTCTCCAGACAGCACCATTTACTGCTGAGCTAAGGGCCCTGTGTGCCCCAATACTGTGTTTGAGGGCAGAGGGTGTGCCCCACCTGACCTGGGGTGACCCATACCCCTTAGGGTGGGATGGGACAGCGAGCTCTGCTCTGCCTTTGCTGGAAGGCCACTTTGTTTGCCCTTACCTATGTCTTTTCATCTGTAAAATGGAGACAACTTGAATTTATTAAAATAGGTAAGGAAGAGAATGAGCCATAGTTTCCTCATTCTCTAACCCCCCTAATTAAGAGCAAAGATGCTGGATGATGTCCCTGTCACAGGAAACCCTCCACTCTTTCGGAATAGAACAAAGTCACCACCAAACATCAACTGTGTGACCTCAGTCACCTGCTTTCATTTGAGTATTACAGTCAGTAAGAAAATCAAATCTAATGTTTTCATGTGACTACCTGGAGGAAGAAGGGGTACAAATACAAAATGAAGGCAGAGCATTTTCCAGGCACTGAGAACCTCCCCAGCCCAGTATCCATTGGCCTGCCAAGAACTGGGCAAAACCTTGCCAAGCCCAGCAATCCCTCATTCTTCATTTAGATTTTTCTACTCCCTCCTAACTCTGACACCCAAGCAACTGAAAATGATCTTGTACATGAGTATTCCTTCTTACCAGCCTCTCTCACTTTCTTTCCCTGTTATATTTTTACCCCACACTCTTCAAACCTCTCAGAATGTGCTGGTAAGCAGAGGGCTACCTGTCCAGTGTGGGGCACACAGGGGTTATTATGATCAGAGGATTCAGGAAGTGACCAAAGAAACAAAATTGTAGGACCACAACAGCAAAAGCTGGAAGGGACCTAAGACCTCTCTGGTTAAAGGTAAAGAAAATCAGGCAACCCTAAAACCAGATGGACTCTACAGGGGCAACAAGTGGTCAGAGTCAGGGAAGCCTCTGATCATCTGTTCTAGCACACATTCTTTTATCACTCTGCATTTCCTGGTACAACTATCTCTTTTTCCTTCCAAAATTCCACGCCACACATACCATCTTCAGGTCCTGTCTGCCTCAGATAACTGCTTTCTCTAAGAGTGAAGTTACTTGGAGAATTGCTACAGTGGTTGCAAAGTGTGTCCACAAATGTTGTTTTTACATTCTCCCATAAAGAGCTAGTGTCTAATTTCTTTCCCCTTGAATATAGGTTTAAGTGACTCACCTCTAACAAAATCAATGTAGCTAAAGTGGTGAAACTTCAGATCCTAGGTTCTCAAAAGACATTACACTTCTTCACTGCTCTGTCTCCTGGAATTGTTGCTGTCAACCCAGCCACAATGCCATGAGAGTGTTCAGACCACAGGGAGAAACCACATGTAGGTATTCTGGCTGATAGACTGACCTGAGATCCCAGCATACAGAAGAATCTACTTTCAGATTCATGAATGGAGATGTCCTCAAGGCGACTCCACTCCCAGCTACTTTCTGTCTGTACCACATGGTAGACCCTGACCAAGAGCAGCCCGGCTGAGCCCAGTCACCTTGGAAGTACGAGAGATTACTAATAAGAAGTGATACAAAACAAAAATCACATCTTTTTTATCTATTCCTCAGTTGATAAGCATTTGGGTTGTTTCCAAGATTTAGCTATTACAAATTGTGCTGCTATAAACATGGGTGCACATACATTGCTGTGGTATAATGTTGTTAATTCTTCTGGGAAGATACCCAGAAGAGGAATAGCTGGTTGGAATAGGACCTCTAGTCCTAGTTTTTTGAGGAATCTCCACACTGATTTCTACAGTGGTTGCACTAGTCTGCATTTCTATGAAGTATCACTCAGCCATAAAGAAGGATAAATCTGAGACATTTATAGTAAATGGATGCAGCTCAAGACCATGCTCATAAGTGAAATAAATTAGACTCACATTTGTAAACATTGTGTTGTCTCACTAATGTGAAAAGCTGAATGAGCAAATAAGATCCAAAATGTACAATAGATATTGTGAATTGGGATGAAATTGTTCAAAGGAAAAGAGAAACTGTATTGGGGGAAAGGAGAAAAGACAGAAGGAAAAAGGAAAAAATATATATGTACTAAATAGTTAAGATAGTTATACAGCTGGTTTCTCTTAGTTCACTGAAAAGAAAGGCTTACACTAATATAGTTTAGACAGTATTTCATACCTCTATGTCATACTCTGAATTACAACTATCAAGACAACAATATACAATATATTAATTATTGTTATTATCCTATTAGCCTGTTTTGAAAGTCTGGTTTTTTTCTATTTAAAATAAAGAAGAGATTACTGATCGTTTTATGTCACTAGTTCTTGAGGTGATTATTACCCAAGAAACAAGCCAAATAAGTTCCACAAGTAAGGCATAGCCTCCCACAAACTGAGAGACTGGTTTTGAAATACTGTCTAATTTTTCATTAATCACCACTCTATCCATTGCCTTGGAGCCAAGAATGAGGACTTGGGTCACATGGTAAAGAAGTCAAGTGGGACATAATGGCAACCAAGAGTTGCGTCTCTCTCCTTAATTCAGGAAATGAGTAACATGCCTTTCTCTTGAGTGCTCAGTGGTAAATCTGGAAGGAGCATCAGATCATTCTCACACTTCCTTTGGCCCCTGGGTTTTCACTTTCTAATCAAGTCTCTCCTTTCACACGTGCAGCTTGTGCAGTCCTTGCCAAAAATATATATGTATATGTACTATAATGTTACTGATCAAAAAAATTTCATTCTCTAACCTTTTTCATTTGATGTTCCTCACATCACTGGGTGGACATTTTCTTCAGTGCAGGAAATATAAATTTATGCAAGATGATTAAGTATTTGGAGCCTCAAGAATTTTCCCCTGGGTCACCAGTGCCTGGGTCACCAGAACAACTCTTGATAAGTGAGGGTTCCCCTCTCTCCATCCTGCCACACCCACTCCTTTTTACTTCTTAACCCTGCTCAAAGTCACCACTTTGCCAGGGCTAAATTTGAGATCAAGAGCCTGCCCATTGCTGGCCTCAAAGTTTTCAAGACAGCATCAGAAAGCTGTTGGTTAGGTCCAATCTCCCACCAACTGACACCATGTCTCCTGCAGAAAGACATACACTTTCCAGTCCTCTTGGACAAGAGCTCGTAACTAAGTTGCCCCTTTTCACCAGGTAAATTCATGCTTCCCTTCAAACTTATATTCTAAGATCCTAGCCAATTAATTTCATATCATCTTTGGGCTCAGATGATTACTCTGGGAATACGCACATATTCTGATGCAGCACTTGTTGGTGATAAGACCTTTCTGTGTGCCCACCTCCCTGCCTAGGCTGTGAGCTCCTAAAGAGAGAGACTGCATCAGGGTCTCTAGATTCTGAGAGCAGAGAACAGAGTCTGGTGATTATCAGTGGAATATTGGGTAGATGAAAGGTCAATGCTGGAGTTCTGAGGGTCTAAAATAGCTGTTGCCCTTTTAACTCACCTCATTGAAATTATGCTTCCTAATTTAGTAGATAATCCTATCGTGACTTATGTGGATTCCTCATTGTCCTTGTCTGTGTGTGTGAAACTCCCTCTCCACAAGACTGCAAGGGCTTGATGGGCAAGAATAGTCTTTATCGCTAAGGTATTCTGAGAGTAATGGTGAATATTTACACAGCACTTATCATGCACCAGGCAGTGTGCTAAGCTTTGTATGAATTCTCATTTGGTTCAAAGCCTCAGCAGGATCTTGAACAAATGGGGAGGAGGGGAGAAGCAAAGTTGGCACCAGTGCCAACAACCCTGGCTCTGAGCCTGAGTCCTAGACCCAACTTTGCCACAATTGCCCTACAGCTTAAGCCACTGGTCCCACCCTCGTTCAACGGTTCAACGGCCTCTTCATTCAAAGGGGAGGCCGGGATAAATGAGGCTAGAGGGGTCCCCAAGGCTCAGGCCCAGGCTTTGTAAAGTCTGTCAAGCATTGTTGCAGACATCCTCCAGAGCTCACCACAACACAGCACAACTGAACCTTGATCCAGCCCAGGCGCACGCTATGTTACAGTAACGAGAGCTTTGGCTGCCTTCACTATCACAGAGCATCACAAGGGGCAGCCCAAGTTCATCATGGTTCCTCATCCAAACCACAGAGGAGAGGGTGGCCAGGCCCAGTCCGCAGCAGAGATGACGACAGAAGCCCACCCATTCCCTTTGAGGAGCCCAGTGACTTGCATCTGGAATGAAAATCACCAATGGCAGGACCTGTTAGAAACAGTCAGCGGGACAGTCCGCGAGGTCACACTGGGACAGAGAGGCCTGGCTGGAGTCAGACTGAAGCTCTGGGTCCCAGAGCCAGTGGGGAGGAGCCGGGATCAAGCCTGAGGCTGCAGGAACCGCAATCTCACCCCTGGGAGAGCCAGAGGAGTCCAGCCAAAGGTCTCCCCCTGGGTTCTGGAGGCATCTTCAAAGCAGAACAACAAGCATGAATCAGAAGAGAAGGAATCGGTGGCCTGGAGAAAGGACCAGTGCCACAGATTTTCTTCCACAGTGTTGGCCCCAAAACCAAAGAGAAGATCTACAGGGAAATCTGGCAGACCCTACACAAACTCCTGAAGCAAGAACTATGCTGATCAGTCAACTAGAGAGAGTCTTAAGTAAGTTAATTTTGCAAAATGACCTATGACCATTTAGAGGCCTCAACAGATAGTTTCATGGACTGCATGCTTATCTCCTTTCCAAAATTCCTGTGTTGAAATCCTAACCTCCAGTGTGACAGCAATAGGAGACAGGGTTGAGGACAAATGATCAGGAGAACGAAGTCCTCTTTTGTTGCCTTCCTAAAAGAGGGCACTCCTTCGGTCCCCTTATAAAAAGACTCCACAGAGATTCTCTCCCCCTCCTACCATGTGGACACAAGAAGAAGGTGCCATCACAGACACCCCAAGGTGCTAGCACCTTAACCTTAGGCTTCCCAGCCTCCAGAATTGTCAGAAATATATCTCTATGGTTTATAAGCAACGCAGGTTATAGTACTTTGCTGTGGAAGCTCGAAGAAGTAAGATAGCTATTTGATAGTGCTACGTGTCGAGTCAGGAAGAAAGGCATGTACATTAAGCAGTCCTCAACTCAGGCAGTAAGTAAGGCCCATGTGCACGCTCTCAGCCTGTGAACATGGCTCCTCCCTCCGTCGCTCGCCATCTGCTGGAGCCACAGGTGTGAGGCATTCCCTGGTGATTAGGGACGCCATGGGAATGTAGCTTTGCGTACGTAGGGAGTAGGGCCTGGGAGATGCTCTTTCTAACCATGACTGCCCCGTGCCCTGAACTCCACAATGGTGGCACCTCCACTAGAACAAGAAGTTGATAAATTTGCCAGTAATTTTTGCTTGATAGCAAGACATGTGGGCAACTCTTCCCTAAACTTATGTTCTTTGCTTAAGTCTTCTCGATAATCATGTGTTTTTAAAGGGAGCTTGAAGGTCAAAAGTCAAACGAAGAACTGATCTTCTTTAGTCAGAATCCCACTCAGCATTTACTGTACGAATGTGTAGAGGGCAATGGGATTAATGGTGTATGGTGTCACCAGTTCCATGGGGATTCCTGCATACTCACAGAGTATAGAACTAGGCTTGGGAAAGACAGAATCGGGAAAAAGCAGGAGTTAGGCAGAAGGGGAGAAGCTACTGGAAAAACCTCCTTAGGAAGAAAATCAGAACCTACAACACCTGGATTAAGAGACTACATGACTTCAGCACATCCTTCATGAAATAGCTTTGTGAAGTTCCTAGCACAGTGTTTGGCCTGCACTTGAATTTACGCTATGTAATTTCAGAAATATTATTTCTCTTAATTGTCCATGAATCCCTAACACCTAACATAGTACAAGCTTGTCACAGACCAGGTTATCTGGAAATATTTGTTGAATTAATGTACAGTAGGTGCTATGTGAAGTTTTGTTCCCCTTTTTACATTCTTAATCTCTTCTGCCTCAGGAACTTCCCTGATGGTTGATTTGCAGGCTGTTTGCCTCATACGTCTGGTTTTCAAAGGACACTGGACCACACTTGCTTCTCACTTTCTATCCAGCCTCCTCTTCCTTCTTCACACACGTCCTCCTTCCCACAAGAACAATAGCATAGCAGCAAGCTCTCTGTCACCCTCCCTCCTCTGAGCTCCTCCTTAGAGTACACTGCATTATTTTGAACTAGAACTCAAATTTTTTTCCATATAACTTAGTCTTATCTCTATTTTTATCTCATTTAATAGTCTCAACTATTTTTTTATCCCATATAAATATACTGAGATCAGGGACATCCTTTGTAGACATTACGGCACACACATGATGCTAGTTCAATAGATAATAATCACACAGAAGGAACAAACACCACTGACTCTCCCAAGACATGAGCCCCCTGGTTCTATCTTATGCCTCATTACTCAATCCACTATTTTCCCCTTAAGCAGTCTCAACTGTGTGCAAATCCGATGTAATCTGACCGCAGCCTGACGCCAGTCAGAGAGGTACTTGTGAGATGAACTGCCTTACTTAGACTGACACCAATGTAAGACTTATACGGTGAAACTTCTAGCCAACAGCCATATGATCTGGGGACAAAAGAATGCTCATACACATACACATATAGACTGCACAGCTGGTCACTGTTATCTTTCTTTTTCTGCCCATGTCATCTGGCCCAGATTCTATGGCAACACTGGAATACCAGGTTATGTATGCTGTACTATAGCTAAATTATTTACAGCAACTTTGAGCCTCAGTCAGCAGGAAGATGTCATCTAAAAGTCGAAATTGGTCACTTTTCCAAAAGAAAGTGATCAAACTGTTCAGTGTCACTTATGCATGAAATCGGTAGATCTACTTTGATCTAAAAAATGCTTGTTTAGTTTCTCAAGGGTTTCAGTCTACAAACATACACTGGCAAGTTACCTTTGCTTCTTAGTTCATCTTCCCATGTGTACATCTCACCATATCCTAAATTATTTATCAGGGTCTTGAATACCACTGAAATATAAACCAACATTGCTCAGTGTTTTCCCTGTTTCATTTCACTGCAACCTATGTAGAAGAGAGGAAAGGGAAAAGGTTTAATCACACAGCATAGAGCTTCTTTTTTTCTGTGCCTACCAAAAGCTATAGGTATTTTGAGGCCTTGAGCTATGTTCATTTACCATGTTGCCCTAGTGTGCTTAACGACCTTGAGTAACACTATATAGTTTCTTTTATTAATAATTACCTCCAGTGGCTCCACAGAGCCTCCCAAATGGCAGTAGTAGAGTCTTTGAGTCCCATTTCTCCTAAAACGTTGAGTGGAATGTACATTTTAACATGTATCAAAAAAAAAAATAGTTCCTCTCAGTAGTAGTTTACATGTACACCAGGTATGCAAAGCTGAAATTGTGTAACAAGAATTCTAGAGCTGAGCACTTTCCTGGAGTCCCAGAGTCTTAGACTTCCTGAGAACAAATAGTTCCCCAGGCCCAAATCATCAAGTAGACAAATGAGTTGCTGGTCCATCCTTGACCCAGGTGCCTGGAGAAGGGACCTGGGAAGTCAGTGTCATGGAGTTAACAATGGCCCAGAAGGCACAGCACTCATGAGACCCTGAGCCTGGCTGCGGATTCAAGGGCTTAAGGAACACATTTGCCAAAAATAGAAGAAGATGATCTTGTCAGCAAAAACCAGGATATGACAGCAGAACATCAAATGAAGGGTGGGTAAAGGCTGAAAACAAAACATCAAACCATATAGTTAGAACCCTGTGTTATTAGAAATAAGAAGCATGGTAAGAGATAGACTAAAGTAAATTCACAGTCACTGCTATTGTGACAGATGCCCACCTCTGTGTGGTTCATGACTGTTTCAAGATGCTCCCTTATGAGTAGCAGCTTGTGTTTGCAAATACAGTTGCAGATGCTTCTGATTAGAGTTGGAACATGTGTGAGGGATCACTTTCCTAACTGTGTCTCATACTAGTTGAGATAAAATTACAAGGTGAGACTAGAAGTGCATTAGAAGGAAGAGCTCTGAGAGGTATCTAAACTATTGATTTGCAAATGTGAAAATCTTGCTGTTTATGTTCAAGAATTTTACCATAGAAGTTTGGCTCTAAGTTTTTGAATCTATTGTCGATGTACCTAAAATTGGGTTATCACTTAGATAAATTTGATAGGAATTATAGAAATAATGTTTCCTATAGAAAGGAAATCAAAATGAATTTAAAAGAAGTCAAATACACTGCATTTATTTTCTCATACAAGAAATAGAGAAGACATAACAGTATCTCACCACCAGCAATAAATACATAACCACATTTAGCTTCAAGCTGGCCTCCAACAATGCTCCATACTCTTCAAAATCAGTATTCACTCTAGGCATTGTGATGCACACCTGTAATTCCACTATTCTGGGAGGCCAAGATAGGAAGACCACAAGATTGAGCCCAGCTTGGGCAGTCTAATTTTTTTTTTTAATTGGATCAAACTCACGACCACGCACTTGCAAGGCAGGCACTTATGCCACTGAGCTAAATCCCCAGCCCCAGCTTGGGCAATTTACTAACTTAGCAAGACCTTATCTCAAAATTTTAAGAATGAAGCTCAGTTCCAAGACTCCGGGTACAGTCCAACTACTGTATCACCATTTACAAAAAATGTCTTGGAAATCAGCAATCCCATAACAAAAAAAGTGCTGGAATTATTTTTTCTCACAAATCTGGGTTCTCAGTGCGGGACAGGTTAAACACTGTTTCTTAAATGAGTGCTATTGGGGAGCAAAAGTACTCAGAGATAATGAAGAATTTGAAAGAGCATGAAAGTTTTCTCCTCTGATTATAGGGCAACCTCAGCTGTGTACGTCACAAGGGTCTCCCCCACTCTGGGAAGGAGACAGTCTACTTGGACAGCTTCTAAGAACTGAATCCCTCTGCTGTCCTGTTTGGACACATTACCTCACTGAGCTTCAATATTTGATCTCTCTCCCTTCTCAACTCTCCTACTTTCTCAGTTTCACCCTAGTCAGCTCCAGCATCCAATTTCATTCAGCAAAGTATACAAACAAGATCATTCTAGTGGAGAAGAGTAAGAAGATCAATTGCAAACTTAGTGACCAACAAATTAGATGTTACTCTCAGTTTCACAGAGGTGTCTTTCACTGGCGGTCACTACCACTATTATCAAGGACCCCAGATCTGAGATTTAGAATGGATAACCCCGTCTAATCCTACACAACCACCCCTCAACAACCTTAGCAAACATGGTTGCAACACAGACTTTGGAAATAGAGCCTCTGGTTTTCAGTCTGAATTCTGACTTCTGTGTGACTTTAATAAAGTTACTTGATGCCTAGTCCTCAGTTTTCTGATCTGAAAATGGGTTGCTAACAGCAGTACTACCCAGGGGAACAAAATAAGCAGTAAATGAGTTAATACTTAGAGCAGAACTTGGCATCAAGTCTTAGTTACTATTGTTACAACTGGAGCTGCTTAAACAACTGGAACTCATGTCACTTCATAGTAAATACATTCTGACTCCCTAGGACATAGCTAGGGCTCATACATATTAAATAATCACGACATTACACACTTTGGCAGCAAAAACAAACATACCAAACACAAACAAAATGGCCCACTCCTTTGTGCAGAAGCAGTCCAGGTTAGCATGCAAATATGTCAGGTTCAATCTCTTGCTGGAACATATTTCTCCAAGAATGTCTAGTCCTACCTTTGTTTCAAATGTGTTGGGATCCTCCAACTTTAAGCAACTGACTGTGTAAAATTCTGCAGCCTCAGTTTTGCCTGCCAAGAAGTTCTTATGACCAGGATTTTATGACCTGCCCAGGAGATCACTTTGGCTCCAACAGCTGGAGCTGCTCTGTGCACTCCTGGGGGCCGACTTTGGTTCTTTTTGAAAAGTGACTGTAACTTCATCTCTTTTAAGAAACACACATTCTAGCCAATCATCCTTACCCATAAATTGTATGGAGTTCAACAAACAAATTGATGAAGAGTTGCTTATAAATGTGTTATTCTCTGCCTAGTTCTCTTCCGTAAGACCTGACTCAGGGTATGCTGACCCTCCTGCCTGTCCCCACCCACACACACACAGAATGGTAATGGGGGAACCAGAAAAGGAGATATAGAGGCACAAGGAGAGGTGGGGCTCTAGCACAGGGGAAAACTCAGCAGAGAAGTAGAGATTCTGGATAGCTGAACACAGAGACATGGACTCAAGATACTGGGAAGTGGATTCTGAAGCCTCAAACAAATTTTGTTGTTGTTGTTGTGTAATGAGGATTGAACCCCATTACATGGGCTGTCTAGACAATCACTCTGCCCTTGAAGTATACCCCCAGCATATCTGGAGCCTCAAAGAAAGGGCGTAGTCAGAAAAGTAGGAACTTTCCTTAATAGAGGAGCCTAGTAGCTGGCTGGGAAGTACTCAGAGACAAGAAAGAAAGCTAGAGGCACATGGCTTCCCCTGAATTCAACAGGAGGAGCTGAACAAGTCACAAGGGTGTGGGTGGGAAGAGGGAGGAAGGGGCCCCTCTAAACAAGGCAGTGGTTTGGGCCCCAACCAGGAGGCTGTAGCTGTGGGTTCCATTTTAGGCAGAGGGTTGGTGAGGTTCCTGTCCAGCAATCGCCTTCACCAAATGTGTATCCAATCGGTGTCGCTTTTCAAACCCTCACCCAGCTCTGGCCAAAGAGGAGCGATTAAAACCAGAGGTTTGGGCGGGACCGGGCGGGATCCTGGAGCTCTGCTGCAGACTCAACCCCAGAGCTCATGAAATCCGACACGCAGAGAGGGAACCTGAAGGATAGAGTCACAGCCAAACAAACACACCCTTGGCTGGAGCCCTGAGCCTGGGGCCAGAGAGAGGCTGCAGGCCCTGCAGGGGGAGAGGCCAGCTGTTCTGCTTCCTTCTCTCTAGGGTCAGGATTCCAGAGGAGGACAGAATCTTTCTGCTCTGAGAGTAGTCAACTACTCCACCCACAACTTTGGGAGCTTCTTTTTTGAACCTTTGGTTGGCAAAGCCTATTTTATGTTATTTGTTGCAAAGGATGTTGTTTCAGTGTCTTCTACAGGTCACACACTCTGCTGAATCCATGAAATTTGCTATCACTTCCCTACACCCTTTAACCAATCCTGGGGCACAGTGAGGGCTCTGCGTTGTGGATAATCAACAGCAATGACATTAAAGTGAGGCACCTTTAGCTCTAGTACAAGTTAGAGGATATTGTTTCCATTATAGGCTGTAGAACCTAGAGAGTAGTAACCCAGCACATGTCAAGTCAGAGGCATAGGTTCACTGAGGAGCACTGCTCCTACCTGCTGTGTGACCGAGGACAAAGCACTCAGCCTCTTTCAGCTTCCAATGACTCATTTGTAAAATGGGATGATGGTATTAATCCTGAATGATTGTTAATTTGCATTAATTAAGATCACCTAGTTAAGGTTGTTAAGACAGTGTCTGGTCCATACTGATCAGCGCAGAGATGATTATGAGTATTTGATGTTTAAACATTGATAATCCCCAAATAATTCTGTCAAAATGATTTTCAAAAGACTTTGGCATAGTGCTCCATAGCAACTGAAATTTTAACTGATAGACTTTTATCTCCATCTCACGTCTCTGCTCAGCTCTTCTGCAAATTTCATCAACATCATTTTTTCCCATTGGTGCAAAGAAGGTGTCTCAGGCCTTTCTCCTTCCCTCTAGTGCCTTCCTCCCTCCCCCTGGGTAAAACGCTTTCATTTCCACATGAAGATGTAACAAACTGGAAAGAGCATTCACCCAGCAGGCCAAAAACTTGACAAAACTAATAACTTTTAGAATATTTTTTCTAGAAATCCAGTCTCAATTCCAGAAATAAATCACAATAATTTTATGGCTCTGCAGACAGAGCAAGACATTGGGATCCTGACCTTTGTAGTTTTTTTCACAGACATATTCAGAGTTCTGTGATTGAAGTTTTACATGTGATTAAGCAAAATAAGGTAATATCTTTGGAAAGATAAAATGTATGTGTTTGAAAAATTATGAAATGCAAAATTACCGAGAATTAAAAACTGAAATACAAAGCAGGTCTGACTGTTGTGAGTTGATGAATACTGCATTATTTTGACCATATGACATGTCTACCACTTAGTAATAAAATACTTCTAGACTTTTGTCATATCATAAAGATCTAGTTCAACACACATTCATTCATTTACTATTTACTGAGTAATTTCTATATGGCAGGAGCTGAGCTAAGTAATGATGAGACAAACAGTTACTTCCCACCTGTTGTCGCATAGTCTGGGGGGAGGTTCAGAAAAATAAAAGTCGCTTGTAGAATGACATAAGAGGGAAATGATGGGGGAAACACCGGATGCTGTCAGAGCCCTGTGGGAGAACATCTGACCAAGGATAAAGGAGCAAGATGTTTCCCAGACCAAACAAACATCTAAAGAGAGACCTAAGGGATACACAAGAGTGAAATCAGTAGATGGAGAAAAGAATGCTACACACAGAATCAAACCCAAGTAGGCAGGTGCGGAGACGGGAGCCTCTGTGGAATGAGGGTAAATCAAATCTTTTTAGTGTAACTTGAGTATTGATGTCAGTAAGGCATAGCAGGAAGAAGTGAGACCAGGGAGGAAAACAGAAATCTGGCGGGTCATTTATCTAAACACAAAAAAGTCAATGGAGAGATTTAGGCAAAACAGTAACACGACCAGATTAGTTAACTTCAAACCACAAAAGAAAAACTGGGAAAAGAGAAGGCAAATTTATGCCCTAATTGGCAATGATGGTAGGGATGGAGAATAGGTAGACAAATTAAGGGAGGTTTAGGTAAGAAATCAAATGGGCCATGACTTGCGTTGGATATCAGAGTGAAGACAAAAGAAAAAACCAAGAACGAGGCTTGAGTTCTTGCTTTGTAAACAGGTGGTGCCACCACTGGGCCTCCACAGTCTGCTATTTTCCCTGCCTAGAATGCTCTTCCCGGCGTACCTCTTAAGCTCACGCACTGGCTTCATGCAGGTTCTTTCTCAAAACCGGCACAGTGGTGCACATTTGTAACCCCAGAACAATCTGGGAAGCTGAGTAGGAGGATCACAATTCAAGCCCAGCATGGACAACATAGTAATGTAGGGAGATCTATCTAAAAACGAACAATGCTTTAAAACATTTGAAACAGCAGGAGATGTAGCTCAGTTGTTAAGATCCAGGATAAATAAATAAATAAATAAATAAATAGTTTCTATTTAAATATTTCCTTACTAGAAGTCCTCAACTCCGCCCCCCCATGTAAGGTAAATTTTAATCAGTATATAAGCCCCATCTTATTATTTTCTATCTTTTTATCCCCAATATTAATTCAGAGCATTTTTGCAACCTGATATTTTCCGTGTTTGTTGGATCAGTTGCCCTTTGTCCCCACAGAAACGGATGATCCATGACAAAGACATCTTTACCTGTTTGTCTTGTTGCCTCATCCTGGTTTTAGGCATCTCAATGTGTCCAGTTATGGACCTAGCGTCTGCATCAGTGTATAGTGAATTAAATTTCAATTTTCTTTTAGGACCCCAAGTAAATAAAGTGTCTGCTTAATAATTATAAGAACCGAGCCCTCCGCAACTGTTGTACAAGGAGCAGTGTGCCCTGGGTCTGATTATTGCACACAATGATGCCATTCCTGAGAGCTCACGGGTGAACCACTGAGCCCACGAGAGGTCACGTGCAGTGCAGTGCAAAGCAGCATGACAGCGAAGCTGGTCCTCCTGGTGCCTGGTCCTCACAAGTATTTATAAGCTGGCTGCTCCTTCTCAGAGGTCCGTGATGCATCCTTTCCCATGAAACTCTTACATAAAAACAGCCCAGACATTTCCTGGAGCCAAAAACTCATCTAACTCACAAGGTTCTAAATGAGGAGCCTATGGGCCTGTGGTGTTAGACCCTCAGGCATGTTCTTTGCCTGTCCTCCAACAACAGGATGGGGAAACCATCAGCTGACGAGAGAGCTCATGACTCACACCAGCAAAGCCCACGAGGGAAAGAGGTTTTCAGTAAAAGGTATGAGTAAGATTTTATTTGCCGCACAATCCCCAGAGCCAAAACTTGGTGAAAGAATGAATGCAAATTAAACAGACTCAGCCCCGGCATTTAAGAACAATCAATGAATTTAACTGTAGAACTCTTTGTTTTTACCGTGAGGATACCATCCCAATGTTTCTTAACCAAAAGAATGCCCAGCTTAGGGGACTGGAAATATACAAGAATCCCCTCAGAAATGGGATGAGAACCTGTGATTCAACAAAAATTACTCAACATTGTAATTGCTTTAATTTATTTTTAGTCATGGTAAGTCACTTACTTGGAAATTTCAGAGAACATTAAGGAAAGTAAAACTGTGTCTGCAAAAAGAGGCATGGGTCTTCAACAGGATGAATCAACAATGAATCAACAGGATTCATTTATGTTAATTCTCACATCTATAGATGAGGAAACTGAAAATTCAACTATAAACTCTAGAAGACCATAGAACAAGTCTGTATATTCATAAGAATGGGAACAGTACTAACAATGCAAGGCACACAGTAGGTCTCCTAGAAATAGCTCTGGAATGAAAGAACCAATGAAACCGAAGAGCGGTGTCCTCCTCAGCCAGCAGCCCACATGTTGCATTTCAGCAGTTGGCTCGAGTGTCCTAAACCCAAGCCCAGTGATCCTCCCACTCTAGAGTGGTGGTTAATTAGGAATGTGGAGGCAGGAGCCAGACGGCCTGGGCTCCTGCACAGTCCTATCACTCATGAGCTATGTGACTGTGGGTGGGTTTCATAACAACTTTGAACCTCAATTTCCTCTTCCATAAAATGTAGATAATCACAGTCCAGCTCCCAGGGAGCCGCTATGAGCATAAAGTGAAGAAACACTCATAAAGTACTTAGAAGGTGTCCAGCTCACAGTCTCAGTACACGCAATCTCTGTTATATCATACTCCCTGGTAAGACAGGACTAAATTATTTTTGTCCCTAATAACTCAGCATCCTGTCTTCTATGTTCTTAGTAAGCTCTTTGAAAAATTAACTTGAGGCAAAACCTTAAAGTATTATGTACAAATGACACCTTTTGTTTTCTAGTAGTCCTTCAACTTAAAAAACCCAAAGGTTTAAGACCAATAAGACAGTGTTTGAAGGATAGCCCATATTACTCATGACTTTATCCACTGGAAGACCTGTTAAACCTTAACCTCCTAGGTTTAAATAATTCCTCTAGATTTTGTGGGGGGGGGGGTTGTTTGGTTTGTTTTTTTACTGTGTGACCTAGGGTAAGTTATTTTTCCCTTTCTGTGTTTATGCTTCTTCAATTGCAAAATGAGTTTAATAACCACTCACCACACAGGGATATGGGGAAGCTGAAATAATCCCTGGCATTTTACTGGAAATACACATATTTCAGGAAACAGATATTCATGTGAGCTTATGCGAGTTTCCATACATTTGGCTACATGACATTGGTGCAGTCTTTGCTACTGGCTCTCAGTGCAGATTACACACCAACTGGCACCAGAGCCCCAGTGTGACCCACAGCCTGAAGGGATGCACAGATATTACACAAAACCAATACTGAACACCGCAATGACACCCCATGTAAACTATCCTGAATTTTGGGTCATAGTTCACACAACAAAAATGTGGGGAATTTTCCAGCCAGATACTACAAAGGAAACCCAGGGGCCATCATCAGTGGAGACAAGTTCCCATGAACCAACCCACTGACAAGTTTGAGCAAGGCCAGAACCACAGCAAGAACCAGCCACATGGCAACTGGCAGGTACCAAGGGACAGGAAGCTCTCTACCTTTGATATTTCCCAGAACCTTCTCCAGTCAGTGTTCCGGCAGACACAGAGTTTAGTTCAACCTGGGACAGCTTTGGATCTTACACATCGACTGATGGACCCTGGATGTCTCACCTTTGTGAGTCAAGGTAAAGTCTTTTCCAGGAAAATGTAGAACCCACACTCAGCTTGGATTCTTAATAGTGATTTTGTATAAATGTCCTTCAACAAACAGAGCTTAAAGTCAATAAGCTGGTGGATTTTATAGAACTGATGTAGTGTTGTGGTTAGGAATTTAGACATTAGAGCCAGGGCATACATTCATGCATTCATTCCATTCCATTCCATTCTCAGTGTATTTCATGTGTAAGAAACTGAGTGTAAATGATTTATTCAACTCCTTGTAGCAATCCTATGAGATACATGTTATAATTTAAACTATACTGAAGAGCAACCGTGGACACAAAATAACTAAGTGACATAACCAGAATCACAATTAATAAAAGAGAAAGTTGTTTAAGTCCAGGTAATCTGTCTCCGGAACTTCTTCTAACTACTCTGCTATACTGCCTTAAGAGCTTGACAGGGGAAAGTTCCTATTATGTACCTCAAGTGTGTTTTATTGCATCTACAAATTCCAGATTTTCTTGCTTGATTTTAACTTTTTTATTATAGTAATCACATAAGGTGGCATTGGTGGTAAGGATATGCGTGTGTGTGTTCATGTGTGTGTGTTCGTGTGTGCGTGTGTGTGTGTGTGTGTGTGTGCTGTACTGTATGGTTCTCAACATTGTGAAGGATCTACACAACATGAATTTACATACATTTGTGAATGATTGCTGTTTGGAGGATTTGGATTGTTTCAAGATCTTTCCTGTCCATACAAGTTGAAGTATTTTACTGAGGAACAGCATTTATTTATCTTTGAACCTCTTTTACATTGTTATAAAATCTATTGGTGCCGGACATACTCAAAAGTTACATGAACAAACTCTGAACTTTGAATTTTAAGAACTCTAAAAACACCTCCATGAAATTAAGTCTCATTAGCATGCTCCTTAAGAAGGCAAATGAAGAGTAACTGGTGTCAACCAGGAAGAAAAACATCAAATTAATGAATTACACTAATGTTCTTGGCATTTCGCTTTGGGTATAAAATGTGGCATTCTAGTGGTTTTAAGGTGAATTATTAATATCAGTCAGTGCAATACAACTTTTGATCTGCCGGATTCCTTACTCTTAAAAAAAGAAAGACATTTTTTCATCCTTTTTCAAACAGAGACTTGGAAGGAAGGAGGCAGGATTTCCCTCAATAAATAGAAGAGGAAACTGAGACAGTGATTTAGAACCACCCGGATAATCAAAGAGATTTGGTGCTGGAAGAAGTCACGTCCCACAGCCAGGGAGTAAATGAATAGTAGTACTAGGACCTAAACTTGGGCTTCCTGATTATAGATGTAGAGCATTATTTAAAAATAAATCCAAACAAAGACACAGCCATGTGGGACTATTTATGGATTCTGTATCATGCTTTTTTGAGCTACATGTCTGACTTTCAACAGCACACAATCTTGATTACTGGAGCTATTTAATAAATCTTCAAATGAGATAGACTGATTCCTCCTTTATTCTTCTTTTTCAAAACTGTTACCTACAATAATTCCTTTTTAACTAAATTTCAGAATAATGCTGTCTGTAGCTACAAAAATTTACAAAGATTTTGTTAGAAATTATGTAAAGCCTATATATCAATTAGGGGAGAACTGATTTTTTTTTACTATATTATATCCTCATTATGTTGCATGCTTCCATGAACATAGTATGTATCTGCATTCATTTAGATCTTTTTATTTTTTCTATCAGGTTTTATACTTTTAAACCATAAGTCATGGGCATATTTTGTTATACATACACTTAAGTTTGTTTGTTTGTTTTTGTAGTACTAGGGATTGGACCCACAGCCTAGGCACTGAGATACATCCCCAGACCACTTTCTAATCCTGAGACAGGATCTTGCTAAGCTTGTAAGTTGTCCAGGCTATGCTCAAACTTGTCATTCTTCTGCCTCAGCCTGCCAGAGTGCTGAGATAACAGGCATTTGTGTCACCACATCTGGCTATTTTTTTCTTTGAATGCTTATAAATAACATTGTATTTTTAATTTTAGTGTCCATGCATTCATACTGGTGTAGCAAAACACAATTGATCTGTGTATATGTGAACTTGCTGAACCCATTTATTAATATTTGGAAATTTCTTGGAATAGTCTATAAAACAATTCTGTCATTTGCAAAGGTAGTTTTGTCTCCTTCTTCCCAATCTGTATGCCTTGTAGCTTCTTTTTCACAATGGCTATAAATTCTAGGACTATACTGAAGAGCAGTGGTACTAGCAGGCACTTTGCCTTGACTCCAGTCTTGTAGAGACAGTATTTCATCACTAAATTTGAGGTTAGCTGTAAATTTTTTTACAGATGTCCTTTATCAAGTTGAGATAATTCTCTTCTACTCCTAACTTACTGAGAGGTTTTATTTTGAGACGATGCTGAATTTTTTCAAAAATGTTTTGCATCAATTTGCATGATCCTATAATTTTTATATTGAAGCATCCTGCATACCTGGAATAAATCCTTATGTGATGTGGTATAGAATTTGCTTTATACATGGTTACCTCCAATTTGCTAATATTTTGTTGAAGATTTCTACAGTTATTAATTAGCTACTCCTGCTTTCTTTTGGTTAATAGTTGCATGATATAGCTTTCATCATTCCTTTTCTTCAGAACAAAACGGGACATAAGAAAGCATAAATTTCAAAGCTAGACAACCAGAGATCTTCACTATCTATCATACTGTCTCTTGTTTCCTTCCAAATAGCTGTCCATATCTTTGCATACGGAGAATTCATACAAAACAACATAATCAACCTCTCAAAAGATGTCCGGATCACTGGCTCCCATTTGCTAAATGGAGGAGAGGAGACGACGACATGAGATGTTTGATTCACGCTGGCAGGCTCACAGCCACTCACCAAAGAGGGGAGTAGTTGCTTGCTTTCCCAGCACCCCAGGTCGCAGCATGGTGCAGGTCCCAAGAGACACCAGAGCCTCCCTCTCTGGACCGCCAATTGCTCGGTTGCAAGTTTAAGACCAGCCTGATCTACAAAGTGGGCTCAAGACCAGCCTGAACTGCATAGTGAGACCCTGTCTCAAAAAGACAAAAAATAATAATTTTTTTTTAAAAAAAGCACTTTGTTAATCTTTGTCATTTTTATAAATTCAAAACAAATAGCAGCAGTTGCCTCTGTTTCAAACTAACGTATTAGCTCATTTAATCCTTAAAACAATATGCCCATTTCATAAAGAAGAACTGAGATCTAAAGGGGCAAAAGTATTTGTTGAAGTGAACATATCCAGGAAGCAATGGAATTGGAATTTGGGTCCGGCAGTCTTCTTGCACACAGTGTATTTCATCTGCCTGATCTAGCCATCAAGAAAGACTGCCTTGTTCCCTCTCCTAAAGTGGTTTGGCACAGGCTACACACATTCTAGTGGGTCCACCTGCTCAGCGAGTTCCAGCTCCATCTGGGAGAGAAGGAAATTGGCAACCTGCAGGCCTGATGGTGCTGCTAGCCAAGCACACCAGTCTCCTTACTGGACACCAATGCTTGCCTTAGGACCCCAGAGGGTCTGAGAATCTGGGGCCAAAGTTACTGGCAGTTCAAATGACCAGGAGAGGGTCCTGACCAATTAAAAAAAAAAAGGGAGCGGTAGATCTCAGTCTGAACCAACAGAGAAGCACCACTTACCACCTAGGAAAACACTGGCCCTTTCCCTACACCCTCACTGAGGGTTTCTGTAGGATAAAAGAGGGAAGGGTCTGGATAGGATATAGGGCAGCAACATGGGTCCAGTCCAAGGCAGACACACAGACTCAAGCAGGGACCTCATAAGGTTATATAGCTCAAGGCTATCCTCAATTTGGCAGAAATTACCTATATGTTTCAAGGGAGACCCAAAATTAACCTTCCTCCTTGGAATGAAGCAATTTATAGGATGACTCAGAGCACAGAAGTGAAGGTCTGCACACAGCTTGTGGCTCTGGTTAGCTGGGGGCATTCTTGTGCTGTGAACATACACTCCCTGTTAGATATGTGTATAGACTGTTCACATTTCCCACCCCCAAATTCATATTTTGGAACCAAACTCCCAATGTGATGGTATTTGGAGTTGAAGCTTTTGGGAACTTGTTTGCATCATAAAGATAGAACATTCACAAATGGCATTCAAAAAGAACTCAGAGAGCTCTCTTCTTTTTTGCACCATGTGAGGACATAGCAAGAAGACAATACCCATGAACCAAGAAGTGGTCTGTCACCAAACAACAAATCTGCTGGCATTTTGATCAAGGACTTTCGGCCTCCAGAATTGTGAAACATAAAGTTCTGTTATTTGTAGGTCAACCAGTCAAGGTAACTTGTCACAACAACCTGAACAGACTGGGACATATCGTACCACCCCTGCCAGCCATGCATGGTCTCTGGGAATTTGGGTGAGCTGAGGAACCTAATTCACGAAAGAAAGAATACAAAATGATCCAGTCAATGACCTTATTCACCACAGAGAGGAGAAGGCCTGGGGACCGTCACAAAGGAAAAGCAGACAGCAAAAGATGCTCGGTCATTTCATAATTCTGCATTGCATAAATCGATCAACCAAAATGCAGCTAATAGCCACGTAGATGATATCTGTAGTCTGACCCCTTGGAAACACATTGCCTCTGTGGCAAGGCTAAGCACAGTACGTGTGAAGCAAGCTGATGTGTAGTAATCTAGTTTACAAAACTGGAAACCAGATCCAGGAAGGTTAAGACACTTTTTCAAGGTCATCCAGCAAAACTAGAGCCAGACCCCAAGTCTAGGGTCTGTTTTCAATCCGGATCTGTTGGCCCTGACAACGTTCCCTCTAGTCTACCACACTCCATCGCAAAAACAAACAGACATCTCTGATTGGTAAGGACACAATTCTCCTCCCTCCCAAAAAGAAGCCACAATGACTTCCTTGAGGATAATCCACAAGTCCCTGATGGAAACAGAGTTTTCTTAGAAATGCCTTGGCTGTCTAATATTATAAAAACTGCTTCTTTATGGAAAACAACTAGAATGCATTTAGCTGATGGGGTATAAGTAGAGTTCTCTCCCTTCTTGCCCCAAAGGATCTTCTGCAAAGTTGGGTTATATTATTTTTACATGTTTTTTGTAAAGGAATAATTTTCCTAGATGCCATTCTAAATATGTCTAAGGCCATTGAACTGAAGGAAGTGTTCAATAAGAGGGTCGGTTTTGGTGAGAGCAGGCCTCAGCACCATTAGAATCATCCAGACAAAAATATACCCAGGTTCTTGACTTAAACAGAAAATGTGCACCTGTGTCTCTGAGAATTTTGTATGTTTATCTCTCTGTATCAAATTCCTTTGTCAAGGGACATGTTCCAAGGAGGTCCCCAAAGCTGAGATGGCGAAGCTTTACTCACTCCACCCATGGGAATAGCTGAAGGTCCACTGATTTCTATCACAGATAAAGAATTTTCAGGATGTATTAGTGAGTGGCATAGGGAGATTTATTAGGCAGAATTTTAAAAGTGTAAACTCAAAGAAATAGAGTGTGGGCCCTTATGAAGAACACAGGTGCCTTGGGGTCCACGACTGGGTATACTTACGGGGTTTGGTAGCAGAGATCTGTGGAACATGTGAATTTGTGGAAAGAATGGGCTCAGCTAAAGGTGAAAGGCATGGCTTCTATCTACAAGGGAAAGGTGATGGTCCAGTAATAAGTGACAGCCACCACAGGGATAGAGTGGTACTCTATAAGGCCCGTCTTATAGATGAAAGGAATGGCCTCAAGTCACACGTGAAAAGGCCCACTTACAGGTACGATCCAGGCTGATTGTATGTTTAAAGACCTGAGCCAAATGCACTGGGTTTATCTGATTGGGTTTATGTCCTAAAACTGTAGTTTTGATTAAAAATTGAAGTTTAAAATTATGATGTTCTTTGAGGCCTTTCTACCTGTCCTTATGTTCTCACCTTCAATCCCTCTCAGCAACCCCTCCCTGACCCACCGGACTCCAGGACCCTCAGCCTCTGCTGGGCTCCCCTCTTCAGCCCAAGTTGGAGGCCCAGGAGGAGGGGTAGCAGTTGCTTTATCTCACTGGTCTTTAAATACAACCTGCTTCAGAGTCCTAAGGACAGCTGTGTGAGGGCAGATGTCCTTACATAGTGACTTCCAGGCCAAGGCTGGGCAGCTTTGCCGGGAGAAATTTCCTCCAGGCTGAGGACTGAGATAGCTTTCTAATCTTTTGTGAGGTGACTGGTGATTTGCTCCCTGACTTTCGGCCTGCATTTCCTCATCTAGGAAAGAGAAGTTTGCATTGGAGACCTCTGAGCCTCCTCCAGCTCTAACTCTCTGCAGTTCAAGCCCAGAGAACTTAACTTGTGACACCACAGGGAAGGAAAGTTGGCAACCAAATGGGACTAAGCTCATTTTTATGTGTACTCAATGCCATGCTCTGTTCTTTGCACGTAGCATACATTATCTCATTTAGTCCTCGCAGCAATCCCGTGAAGCAGAAATTACAGCTACTACTAATTTACGTATAAACAAGACAAGGTTCAGAGAAGTTATTTAACCTGCCTATGGTCACACAAATTGCAGGTCAGAGAACTAAGCTGTTGGGCTCCCCAGCCATGCTCTTAACTGCTGCTCACTGTGCAAAGTGCCCGTGACTGATGTTTAAGTTTCTCAACATGTACTCCCCCCTCTTCCCTACAAGTTGCGTAAATTCATCATGGTTTATCATCTGCAAAGTTAACGAATTAGAGGAAAAAAGACCTTTGCTCAAGCCATCACCATAATAGGTATAAATAATATAAAATGGAAGAGATGATAAAGAATTGTGTTTCAAATAGTCCAAGTCAAATGCTGAGAGAAGGATTTTCATATCCAGCAGATAGGGATGAGGTATAAGAAGCAATTACCTTCCTGGAGCCCTGAAATTAAAGATTACGCTCAAATTCATATCCCTTCTCCCTATTTTGCATGCTTCAGCTTGGTTCTTATGATTGAAGGCTGCTCGGGAGATGCTAACTAAGTTTCAAGGTGTTAAATTTTAAAAAAAAATTACGTGAATTAAGCATCCTACTTGGCACATTCTGAATAGTTCATCAAGAAGAAAAATTGGGAGACCTCAGCTGGATATCCCTACCTGTTATAGTAAGAGAGGCTCCTTTGTGTTCTCTCTTTTCCTGGGGTTACCCAAGACAGTGACAGGCCCACTGGGGAAAGAGAAATAGCCTGGAAAGACCAGCTGAGGTTTACTCATGAACGGAACCTTGCAAAATTAAGCAGCCAATTATGACCCATCAACAAAGAAAATATTCACTGGATGATATCTTTGTGCAAAGTAGTCTGGAGATTTGGGTTGGTCTTTTGCCTAAGTCTGCCACTCATATGCTGATGATTTTACCCGGTGGTAACAGAGCAGCATTTGCAAGTGGCTCCCCCTAGGAGAGGAAGCACCCTGCCTGGATCCTTGGGAATAAAAGCAAACAGCAATAGTTTGAGGGAAGGGGCATCTCTATCCCTAACCCACTGTGGACTTAGATCTCAAGTGAACTATTATCATTCCTTGTGTACTCCTGGGATCCAGCCCCCAGCATCCAAAGCTGAAACAAACCCAAATTGGACACATCTCTGGGACAATATTGTTTTTGGTTCATTCTCTGATTGGCCAAACCCCACCCCCAGCACAGAGGAAACACTGTTTCCTTTGGACCAAATCAAACCCTTTCATTTCCAAAGGAAGGACAGTGATATTTCCATGGGGAAGGGAAGACTTCAGAGCATAAATGTGAAGGGTGCGGGCTTTGCATTCCAGTGTTAGCTCTCAATTTTGTAGCTGTGCAACTTGGCCAGTGGCCAAATCTTAGTGAGCCTGGCTTATGTCATCTGCAGAAGACAGTTGATAATATTCACCTCCTAGGATTTTTAAAAAATATTCACATAATGTACTTGGCCTTGTGCTCAACACATAGTAGGTTCTTAGGAAAAGATAATTGCTGCTAATATTGTTTCCAAAAGATGCAGGAGGCAATAATGAAATTTTGCCTTTGTAGACTTTCTGTTTTGGCTTGATAAGTCACAACTATGTCGCTTTTCCTTCAGTTCATTCAATTAGATTACCTGAGAACCTATTGTGTACTTGAATAAGTTAGACCCTGTGGGTAAATCCATAAAGAGCACATGTTCCATCTTAAGGAATTCACAGCCTAGCAAGGGGGAAGAATCATATAAACGAATAACAGCAGCAAGACAAGTGCTGTGGAGGAAAGTGCTGTGTGAGCAACCGAGGGCAGTTAATAGTGCGGCGTGAGTCAGGGGAGAGTTACTGTGCCCATTTCCACATGTGACTTGGAGCATGTGATCAGAAGTCAAGCATACCGAGTATGTTATGTGCCCTTAGCCAGAGAGAATGAGTATTAGATTACTCTTCACTGTCACTTGCTCTCATACACACACACACTCACTCAACTTTGTCATGCTCACTTGCACACTCCAATCAGTAACTTCAGTGTGATTCCACCTGTCCATCTTTACCTCTCTGCCTGCTAGACCAGGCCCAGCACTTCTCCTGGATCAGTCTGAACACCCTTCCTGTCTACTTTCTGCTCCCTCCACTGTTTGGTTACCACTCCTGTTCATGTTCATGGCTGCAGTCTCACTTTGCACAATCCAACCTCTGTTCTGTGAAGGAATTTGTTCTAAAACTCAAACTGATCAAGTCTCTTCTTGCTTAAGAAAATCTCTACTGACCAACTGTCCACTCTTCATCACCTGTCTTGCCATGACAAACCAGGCCTGCATGATCCTGCCTCTGCCAACACCTCAATCTACTTCTTGCCTCTTCTATCCACTTATTGAACAACTATTAGCCAAGAGCCTACTATGAGTGAGTCCTTGGGCCAGGCACATTCTCCTTGAAACATGCCAGAAAGTGTGGTTCCTTGTAAGCCACAGGCTATCTCCAGGTTCCAAGTCTTCACCCATCTATTAGTCTGACAGATAATGTCATCATCGATAACAGCCTCTCCAAGTCACCCCCCAACCCACACAGAATTGGCCACAAATCTTCTGTGGCCCTCTCCACCTGTGGTGCCTCCCTTCTTCTACTCACTGGCACACACATCCACCCCCACCTGTGGTCTCCGCATTATTCACTTTCCTGATCTGAGCACCCACACAGCCCCCAGACCATGAGGTGCCCTAGGAAGCACTGGTTGAGTAGGCAGTGCTCCTCCCTGACCCTAACAACTTAGTCGTGTCCTCCGTATTCCTCCCAACCAAAGATCCTAGGGAGGAGACTCTGTGAGAGGCTTTTCTACATTGATTCTAGCTTTAGTAGTAATAATTACAGTGGAATTAGCAAATAATAAATAATCTGTGTACAGTTCTGATGGAAAACCATATGGAGGTTGCTCAAACCATGAAAAACAGAACTATTGTATAGTCCAGTATCCCACTACAGAGTACCAATCCAAAAGAAAGAGTATCAGAATAAACTTTTTAAAGGTTAAAAAACCAGTTTAAACAAAAGCTTTTTGGTGAAGTAGTAAAGCAAAATGCATGATCTACTCTCACCAAAAGAGAATTGCCACACTTTACCCAACTCACAGTTACTTAGGAAAGCAGCTCAATCCTGCTCTGTACTATTAACTCCTAAAAGGCGCAGTTTCTGTCGCTCTTTCATTCTTCAGTGTCTATTACTGAGCATCAAAGACATCCCAGGTTCTGGGTTAAATGAAGCATCATGTGTTGTGTTTCAAGACTATATGAGTTGCTGCCCTGGTGGAACTTGCAACACACTGCACAGAAATGCATACACTAAGCACAACCCATGCCCAGTTCTGTAAAAGGAGCAGGCAGGACCTAGTGGTTAACAATGATAAGGCCTCTTCTGATGAGGAAGGCTTCCCTGAGAAGGTGTCAATCAAATCTGAAGGATGAGGAATCACCAAGGGAAGGTCAGAAGGGGGCAGCAAGGTAGGGCTGACTGTTCCAGACAGATAAAAAAGTTTGCATGAAGGTCTTCAAGCAAAAAAGGAGTTGGCATATTTGAGCAACCAGAAGGAAGCCAGAGTGACTTTCCTGGGGAGACCTTGGGGGAGCAGCAATTAGCACATGTAAAGAGAATATTTCAAATTCATGTTTTGAAGTTTAAATTCCCAGTGTTACAGTACCTGGAAACCAGGGCTATAAAATGGTAATTAATAAATGAGATCACAGAAGCAGGGCCCTGATGTGATACGATTAGTGTCCCTATAATAAAAGAAACGTGAGAATTGACTTTCTTTCTTCCCCTGCTCCCCTAACATTGTGAACACAACTTGAGAAGAGGGTCACCTGCAGCCAAAGAAGAGAATCCTCAAACCCCGTGAGAGCTTGATTTTGGACTTTTCAGACTCCATCACTGTAAGGAAATACATTTCTACTGTTTAAACCACCCAGTGCATGGCACTTTGTTATAGCAACCCCAGCAGGCTGATACACTGTGGTAGGAAATTTGAGCTTCACTCAAAGGAAGTCAATAAAAATAAGAAAGGGAGTGACATGAACTAATTTATTGACCGTAACAGTTGCTCTTGCTGGAGGTAGGGAAGAAGAGAGAGGCAAGCACTGAAGATGAGAAAGCAAGAAGCTGTTATCTGGGTGGTGACTGAACTGAAATGGCAGCATTGTGGCTGAGTCAGGACAGCAGCTGTGGAGGCAGAGGGAAGCAGGGGTCTGTAAGGTATGCTTTGATCACTCATTGCATTGTCACTCACTGAGTCGGGATGAATAGAATAGCAATGAGTTTGGGGAAAACCTAAGTTCAATTGTGGACACACAAAGCTTAAGTAACTATGAGTTATCCCATGGAAACAGCAAGAGTTCTGATTGTTACCTGCATCTGGAGTCTAAGAAAAAGCCTGGGTTAGAGGTACAAATTTGAGCACAAGCACCAGGAGTGGTGGCACACACGTGTAATCCCAGTGCTCAGAGGCTGAGGCAGGAGGATTGCTATGAGTTTGAGGCCAGCCTGGGCTACATAAGCAATATCAAGGCCAGCCTGAACTACATAGTAAGATCCTGTTTCAAAAAAAAAATTTTGAGCATATATATAGCATTGAAAGTGATGCTGGTGAGATTGTACAGAGAAAGTGTGGAGGTGCAGAAAGAGAAGATAAAAGGCCCAGGATCCTTACTAAGTCTCTTCCAACTCTATCACACCATCCACTTTTTGCTTACATTTATAAATGGGGGCAAACAAATATATACACAGACTATGTAGGATAAAGTAGACATAGCATGGTCTATAGGAGAAATCCTTGGAGTCAGTTTTTGTTATAGGGAGAATACAAAAGATAGAGAAAAGCATGAAGTGATATCTGAATTACACAGAGGCTTTTGATTTCTGTTTTTTGTTGTTGTTTGCTGCACTGACATCTGAACCCAAGGTCTTTGTACTGAGCTACACACCTAGCCATTGTTTATTTATTTATTTTTTTATTTCAAGATGGGCTCTCCTAAAGTTGTCTGGGCTTTGTGATCCTCCTGAATCAATCTCCCAGAGTGTGGGGCTTATAGACCTGTGCCACATACTCAGTGATAAGACGCATTCTAGTGGTTATGGCTAATATCTAGATGTCCCTTCAAAGCTTCATGCAGTCATAGGTGGGGCTTTTTGGAAGTGGCTGAGTCTAGAGTGTGTGATGCTGCAATTAAGGATGTGATGCTGGGAATGATTCATAGTGTGATGCTAGGATTAAGGGTACCACACCCTGGGTGTGAGTGCTGCCCACCCTAAGAGCAGGAAACCTGGATAGAGTATAAGGCACAGTAGGAAGATATCTGCTTGTCACTTTCTGCTTGATGCTTTTCTGCCTCTGCTTGCTGTTAACTGTTTCCCATCTGCCATGCCTCTCTGCCATGCCATCTTGCCTTGGAGTCAATCAACTATGGAATGAAACCTCCACAAACTGTGAGCCACATAAACCTTTCCTCCTTTAACGTTGGGTGTCAGATATTTTGTCTCAGTAATGAGAAAAGTAATGACACTAGTTTAATCAAACAGCACACACACAGCTCATCATGTCGCTTTTCTCTCTCTCTCCTTTCTCTCTTCTCTCTTATTTTTGTACCAGGAATTGAACCCAGGGCCTCTCACTTGCCAGGCAGGCATTGTGCCACTGAGCTACCTCCCTGACCTGCCCTCTTTCGTAGACATACAGATGACAGATGACAATCAATTGCCCATGTACAAATAAAAAACACAAACCCAACCCACAATGTCTCCTCTTCTCATCTTTTCATAAAACCACAAGAGAAACAAAAGTCCAGGGTTGCCCTAACATTAGCTCTTTCCTCTCCCATGAGTCATGAAGCATTGATGCCATCTTTAAACATTCCAGTTAAGAAACCAGCTCTGCGTGAATTAGAGGAGTTCTTTCTGGCTCTCTGCAAATCAGATGAGGCCCACCCGAGGTGAAGCAGGACTGTCCCCAGAGAATATAACTGGGAAGACGTCCTCATGTCCTTCCTGAACTGGGCCCCCTCCTGCAGAAATGCCCCCTGGCTTCCCAAACTGCCTCTCAGAAGCTTTCCTCACACAAACGTTTTATGTATTAATTTTCTTGGAAAGGTGGAGTATGGGAAAGAATCTGGAAGTATATTTGAGCTGACTGTTATATTTACAAAATTAATGTCTTTATATCTAATTACAGAACTAAAGTTGAATATCAGACCCCATAATTAAAGAATGTACGTAATGATGAAATTATAGTGGGCAACAATTTGAGAAAAAAATCCAAATTATACTCTGCATAACCTGAAGTCCTTGGTGTGACCTCATTTTGCTATTTTCATTACAGAAATCGCTTGCATGAGCTCATCTCAGAGGTTTTCCATGTCTCTGGGTGGGTTCTCATCTTGGGAACACAGTGGTCTTGAGAACAGGCCCAAGGTAACTGTCACTGACCGTTGGCAGGCAGAGCCCATTGTCAGCCAAATGACTGGTGTATTAGACAAACAAAACAGAAAAAAAGTCATCTCATGATTAGTGAGAGAGAATGTTACGGTCTTGGGAGTTATCAAAAATTAATCTTTCAACATAACACAACAGGAAGGGATCTGCCTCAGCTTTTTTCATTTAGAAGTGTCATCAAAACACTGGAGCAGAGCTGGGCATGGTAGTGAATGCCTATAATCCCAGGCTGAGACAGGAGGATTGCAAGTTCAGCTCAGGCTGGGAAATTTAGCAACTTAGTAAGACCTTGTACAAAGGCAGAGTTCAATCCTCAGTATCACATACAAACACACACACAAACACATACACACACACACACACAAATCTGTGTATATCTATATATGTGTGTACCTCACATATACACAAATACATACTTAATTATACATATGTAGTTCTTAGAGGAATGTGAAAAAAAGACAAATAATCATGTATCATGAAGCTCATACAGATCTTATCACTAATTATGGACTACCTTGTAAACAAAAATTTAGAAATACAATAATGGGAGTTATAAAGGTAAAATGCGGAGAGCAAGGAGCTAAAGGATCTGCGTGTGTGAACTGCTGACCCTACACCAGACACTTCTGTAAACCTTCCACACAGGTGGACTGTTTAACCCTCTTTGTAACCCTATGAGGTGAGCACAACTACTTTATAGAGGAAATAAACACAGTGCAGTGTGGTTCATAACGCGCCCAAGGTTACCTACATGTTAAGCAGCAGTGAGGTTTAGAACAAAGGCATCTGGCTGCAGAGCCCCAAAGGGGTCCCTACAAGGTTGACAAGCCCTGCAGGAGAGGACAAAAAAATGGAGGGAAAACTATAAGCAGGAAGGATTCGGGAAATATGGACCTGGCTAGGCACGTGGCCAAGACAGTCACAGTGAGCACTGCAGGTGAAATGAGTGGAAGGAGAGAGAAGAGATGTCATGGCCACTGGAAAAGTGGAGCAGCGTGGCTTGGACATATGGTAGAAATGGTAAGTCCAAGATATTGAAGTCTTTGGCCTGAGAGACAAAAAGAAGAGTGGTAAATTATCAGAAGCAGAAAAGGAAAAGGATATGATGGCACAGCTGCGCTCTTCACAGATGCCGCAGCTTTGAAATGACTGAGGACTCCCCTAAGGAGGTGTCCACCAGGAGCTGCAGATTGAAGACAAGAGCTGGCATGGACCATCAGGTGGGAGCAGCTGGTCTCAGAGAGGTCTGTGAGGACCAGAACGTGAAGCTGGAGGGATTCTGGGATTGTCACAGGGAGGACACGGCGGAGAAGAGTGTCCCAGAAATAAATGACACCAAAAAAGGAAAGTTGGTAGTCATTGCCTGCAGAAGCTTCCCTGACTCCACCTCAACTCTGTCACAGGCCAAAGGACAGAGTTTACCTCCATCTTGTTCACTACTGAATCCTGACAGCTTCATGTCTGGCCCAGCCCTAAGTCCTACTTTCTGAGTGGTGGGGGAATAAGTAGAGGATCAGAGGGATGGAGCCGCAGAGAAGCTGGGAGTAGCAACCTGCTCTCGGCTCAGTGCTGTGTCTGCAGCACCCCGCTGCCTCGCAACCCAGACCAGCACCCACAGTTTCTCGGGAGCAGCCCTGTCAGCTCCTCAGGACGCATTCACATGTCACAGAACATGTGTGCGCTGACAGGGTGCAGAGAGGCCAAGCCACAGCCACTTCACCCTAACATACCGCACCTCTCATTTACTGTGAACCTCCTGGCACACAAATAAAAGATCAAATCCAGCACTTCAACCACCATAACAAGCACAAAATGTTTACCAGGGCCAGAAGAAAAAGCAATATCCCACCCTCTGGCTCCACAAAACTTTTACCAGAATCAAATCACAGAAATTAGTATCCTGGACCCTCCACAAACATAACCACTTGCTTCTGGCAAATGAAAAACAAGCCACTTATCCCTCCAGATCACATGAGTTTTTGGGTAACAACACAAAGGACAAGAGAACCCAGGGCTCTGCACTCAGTCAAAGCAACTGAAGTCAGAGGTATAAGCAAAATTGAATTTATTCACTATTACCTGAACTATTCCAGTTTATATTAGCTAAATTGTTGATGCCCTATAGGAGACCAGAAGCCAAAGAGTTCCTTAATTATCAGTTTCAAGGTTTGCTGATGTATCAACTCATCTAAGCTGCGGTCCAAGTTATTCACTCATTGAGGTGGTGTTGTGAGAGTACATTGTGCAAGAGATTGAAGTCCATCGTAGTTTGACTTTAAGGTATGGAGATTGTCAAAGATAACCTCTACCAACCAACTGCAAAGACTTCAAAAGAAGAGTTGAGACTTCTCTGAAGAATTCTATGAATGGACAGCAGCTTAGGCCAACAGTTCCCTCCTGCTCCACATGTAGAGGACTATCCATAAGCCCCCATAATTACCTAAGCCAAGTCCTTGTGATCAGTCTCTCACTATACATCTCCCACTGGTTCTCTTCACTGGTTGAACCCAAGCAGGGAGAGCCTTCGAGTAGATTCATCCTTTCAGTAAATAATTATGAAGGCTTTGATACATGCATATAACGTGTCATGATCAAAACTAGGAAATCAGCATATCCATCAACCAAGTATTGTTTCTTTGTGGCAACAATACTCAAGAGCCTTTCTTATAGTGATATTGAAATATACATCATTGCTCATTTAAGTCCCTTTACTTTGCAACAGGACACCAGATCTTTTCTCTCCTAATATTGTCCTAGTTTACTCACCTCTCTTCAGCTTCCCTCCCTCTGTGGTTTCTCATAACATTGAGCATTCACTAGTTTCCAAGGCATTGTTTTAGAAGTCAGGGATACAAAAATGGGGAGCAACCTGGGCTCCCCAGGTGTCCCCCTAAAGCAGTCTGACCCCCTGAAGTTAGCTGATTATTACCAACCTTAAATGCATGCATAGTGCCTAAATTACTCCCTCCCAGTTATCCTAGAGGTGATAACTCTAAAGGTAATAAAGACATAGGATTCATTGCACAGAAATTAGATCTGCATAGTTTTTCATAAGATTCAAGAGAGAACTTCAAAAGCAGCAAGTTTCTAAGCAGGACCTGGGGAGTGAGTGGCAGAGAGTGGCTCCTGTCACAGGAATCAGGGAAGTAGGTCCAAAGTCACAAAAGGATGCAAAGGTACCCAAAGGGGAGATGCAGTTCCTAACATTTTTATTCTTCCATGCCAAGTGTAGCTTAGACCTCTGAAACCTCGACTCCAGCCATGCACCAACCCTTTGCGCACTCTTCCCAAACCTATATACAACTAGTGAGGGAAATGTGTACCAAGGGCAAGGTCTTTTTCCCCACCACTAGGAGCTCAAACCACTGTCCTTACACTGAGCTACACTCCCAGCTCTTTTTTTTTAATTTTTATTTTGAGGTAGGCGTTAAGTAGCACTTGAATTTGTGAACCTCTTGCCTCAGCCTCTCAGAGTGCTGGAATTAGAGGTCTGCCCCACCTTGCCTGTCTCAAAGATGAATTTTTTCCAGTCTTGAGGGTATTCTAGAGTTTACAATGTGAGGGTATCAATCAAAAGCCTAAAAGTTTAAAACTTGGGCAAATTAAAAAAAAGAATAACCATTTCGATACTGCCTCTTACAGCCACAATTCACATGAAACCAAAGGTCCAGCTGGAATTCCATTTGCAGACATACATGAGAGCCTAAATGGAGTTTAGACAAGGCCTAGCATGTGCAGAGGACTTTCAAGGTAGAATTTTCTTTCTATTTTACTAGTGCATATTGAATACCCAGAGGAATGGGTTTCACTGTGGCACTGTCATATATGTGCATGACACTCCTTGATCGTATCTACCCCTATTGCTCTTCCTATTTTTCCTCCCTGATCCTTACAATTTCCTTCTAATTTCATGGGGGTTTGTTTGTGTGTTTATTTGTAGATTTCACATTTGAGAGAAAACACACATACTTGTCTTTCTGAGTTTGGCTTATTTTGCTTAATATGACAATCTCCATTTCCATCCATTTTCACACAGATGACATGATTTTGTTCTTCTTTGTGGACAAATAATACTGCAATGTGTGTATATACAGCATTTTCTTTATCAGTGGATCCACTGATAGGCACCTTGCCTGATGCCATAACTTGGCTATTGAGAATTATGCCACAATAACCATGGGAATGCAGAATTGAGACAGAATTTTCTAGAAATCTATATGGTGAAGGATTGAGGAGCCTCCAAGTAGAATCACTCACTCTAAGGGAGAGAGAATCAAGACCCCCAACTTTGGTCAATTCACCCACCTCCATTCGGATGGTGAGGGTGACAAGTTCAACACAGTGCCCTCGGGTATGCCTAATGTCTCTACATTGGGAACAGGGATCCCAAAGTAAGACTAAAAGAATCTGTTTCTTAAAATGATGTGCAGACACCAGATCATAGCATTAAAGTGGATCAAAATGACACCTCCTGTATGCTGGAAAACCCGGTCAGAGGGGCATAAGACCAGACTTGGCAACTCAGGGATTGTACAGTTACCTCAGTACAGTTGGAGAGCAGCCGTCTATGATGGCTGTTCATGGGTAACATGGGATTGGGAGAAGAGGGAGAAGGTGTGGCAACCATGGAAACAGTGGTAGGCACCTTCACAGGACTGTAGGCACAGAAGATATGTATTAATTCCCCTAGATGAGGGTAATTATTATGTGTTACAAATATACAAACATACGTACATATATATATATACATACGTACGTACATAAATTGTCACTCAAAAAATAAAATCAATCATCTAAAAACAAGAGGCCTCAAGAGCAGATAGCATCCTAAGGAGTCAGAGCTGGAGCCAGGAAAGAAAGTGAGAAAAATAGCAGGTTCCTCAAGGTGGAGGAGAGACCCAAGCTCCTGAGCCAACAGTGACATCCTTGATGAGTCCTGGGGAACTGGTGGAAGAGATTTCAATGCTATGGAAGAGGAGGAGGTGAGATTTCTCTCACTGAGGATGCAAACAAAATAGGGGAATGAATAGTACCTTGCTACTTAACCACACCAGCCTTTCTTCAAGAAACAAAATAAGGAAAAAATTAGAATATTCCAGTTTAAAATGGAGGTTTTACAACCAGCACTCTGGACTCATCAGAATACATGACAGCTCTGTTTTCTGTTGCTTCTGTAACAAATTATCACAAAACCCATGACTTAGAACAACACAAATTGGAAGTCAGAAGTTCTAACATCAGAGTAACGAAAGAGTTTAGTTCCTTCTAGAGACTCTGTTTCCTTTCCTCCTCCAGCTGTTTCTGGGTCTGTGGCCAGCAGAGAAGCATCTTCCTCCTCTCTGGACCCTGTTTTCCCCCTTACATCTTCTTTACCTTCACTCTCATCATTTTAACTTTCTCTTTCTAAGGACCTTTGTGATTCCAACAGACCCACCCAAGTAATCCAGAATAATCTTTTCATCCCAAAGTCTTCAATCTTCATCACTCTCATAAAGTTCCTTATACCATGCCAGGTAGCAGATTCACAGGTTCCAGGGACTGGGGGGATACAGGAATCCTTCAGCAGCTAGCAGGAGGCATTATTCAGCTTACTACAAGCGCTTTGTGAAGTCCCACTAAATTACCTCTACACTCAGTCATCCCAGCCAAAAGAGCTTCTAAATATGGTTGAATAGTTGTTCTTTGTGCATGTCCAAAAGTGCCAGGCCTCACAGTCTAGTCAAATCCATGGCCAGCCTCTCTACTGGATTCCCTTACACCACGGGGCATTTTGGAGGTAAAGAGAGCTTTTCTGTTTTTTCCCATGTTTGATCTTTGCTACAGATCAGTCACACGAGGCAAGAGAAAAGACACTGTTCTTCCCTTTTACAGGTGAGACCCAGTGGTTGACTGAGCTAAACAGCTAGGAAGCAGCAGAGAGTAGCCCAGATCCCACTCTCTCTGACTCCGAGTCAATGTACGTTCAGATGCCTTTGATCTGCTGACAGCTGGATTTTGGACTTCCAGTTTCCAGAACCATGAGACAAGGAATTTTTGTTGTTTTAAGCCCCTAGTTTCTGGTAATTCATTACAGCAGGCCTAGGAAAATACTAGAAATAGTCAAGCGAGTTGTGGTGGCATACACCTATAACCCCAACACTCTGGGAGGCCAAACCAAGAGGATTGCAAGTTTAAACCAAGCCTTAGCTAGTGATATAGCAAAACTTTGTCTCAAAATGTGAAATAAAAAAGGGAGAGAGCTATAGCTCATTGTGAAGACCCTGGGTTCAATCTTCAGTACCAAAACAAAAACATTTGCTTGGGTCTCTCCTGATGCTGTACTTTCACTTTCAGTAGTTCTGTTATTAAGTTTTATTTACAAATAAGCTTTGACCCTCAGACTGTAGTTTTTCAAATAATTTATTGCATCTTATATTAAAATAGTATTTAGCTTGGTCCCTGAATTCTTTTTGGTGTCTCTTCAAAGTTTGTACCCAAGACAAGTGCCTCAATTCCTCACCCTAGTTCCAACCCTGTGTGCCTAAGATTTTTTTTCCCCTGAATCCATAAGCTTGCACTTTTTCCAGGCTGAATTACTCTCCTTCCTGCCAGCTTCTCTCCCAGGGTCTTGACTACTGAGTAATATAATATTTCTTGGCTTCCAACAGTTATGCCAATAGATTGCATCTGTGAATTTTAATGCCATAGCTGATACTTCCTGTAGATAATTGAGAAAGGTGCCAATTAAGGCCAATCCTAACCAAATGTCTACAGGTCTTCCCTTGATACTTCCTGTGGGGGAAGAGAGTAGTGTTATTGTTAGGGTATCCTTTGTCATTTTCCTGCCACACTTATTCACCCTAATATCCAAGCGTGCACCATTTGGCTATCATATGGAGAACATTGCAAAAAAAGATGGCAGCTAATTGAAGAGCAGCTCATCTGATGCTGGTCACCCTGGTTGCTCCCTCACCCATAATGTGTTTCTTTCAAACAGTGTGTTTGGCCTTGAGTATTGGACTTGCATGCATGTGTGTTTTTGTTTTGTTTATGCAATATAGTGAAGCAGCCTGCTCACTGACTCATGCTTGTCTGTGTGGTTGTGGATGTGCCCTGCAGACTTGTGTCTTGTGAGGGCTGGAAGGAGCACCAGACTATCGAGGCATTGGGAAATTTGGGTTCTGTTGCAATCTCACTGCACAGGTCTGTGTGTGTCTGGGGCAAGTCACTTCTTTCCTTTCCTCTTGTTTTCATCTGTAACATAGAGTAACAATTTCTAACCTTCTTTCTCATAGTGGTTACAAGTTAAGAGAATAATAAATGTTCAAGTGCTTTGTTGACTGAAGTACTTGCTATATCATAATTATAATTCTATCATAATTATATGCATAATGTGGTTCACTGAAGTTTTTCTGTGGTTCACAAAACAGCAGAAGTAGGGATTGGTGGTAACTTATGGTATATTCAAAAAATAAGCAATTTTTTTCACTCGAAAATAATTGACTTATAGGCAGATAGGTAGATTAAGTGGATATAAAGAGTTCCATTTAAAACTGGTATGTGGGGCTGGGGATTTAGCTCAGTGGCTTAAGCGCCTGCCTGGCAAGCACAAGGTCGTGAGTTCGATCCCCAGTACCAAAAAAAAAAAAAAAAATTTAAAACTGGTATGTGTGCACATATATATGTCTATGCAACGTTGAGAAAATGTCAGGAAGGATAACCACCAAAGCTACATGTAAAGGAAAACAGGCATATCTGAAGAATTAGAAGTAGTTAGGAAGGAAAAGTTTACTTCTCATTTCATATCATTCTTAAATGGTGGAATTAGAGGTCAGTATTATTTAGTGATTTTCAGTGTTTTTAATTTTTAAAAAATTAAGGAAGAAAAGGTGCTACATAAATGCCAAGTCTTCAGCTCCCTAAATGTGCCAGATGATTTTACATACCTTTTCCTTAAGGCATGCATTTTTAATCACTTACCCCACACATATACACCTCTCAAGGGATCGGGGAAGCAACCCCACAGTAATAAAGGAACTTACTCAAGGTTACACTATCAGTAAGTCAGAGTGATAGCCCGTCTCACACTCTGACTAGGACATGTACTCTTTCCAAGCTCACATTACCTCTGTTGCCATGAAAGCGCTCTGATTTGCATCTGCTCATTCATCCATTCCACAAATACTCACTGAGTTCTTGTCTGCTTAGCACCATACTTGGCTCCAGAAAGACTCTCAAGAATGAATAGAGCAAAGTTTCTGCATTTGAACAATTAAAAGTCTCTGATATTGTTAATAAGAAGCAGAAGAAAAAACAATGCTTCGTGGGCATAGCGAGAGAGGGTAAACATTTGGGAACTGTGCTTTTGTGCTGGCTGCTCATGAGGTTGAGTCAGAAGATGGCTTCTGATCCCCTCTTTCTGACAGTGTCCCTTGGGTTGCAACACAGTGAAGACTCTGGGTATTTCAGTCCTTACCCAGTTTCATTGCTTTTGTCCACCGTGGATATATCAGTGGTAAACACGGAGACCAATGTATTTGCAGACATTTGAAGAGAGAGAAGGGCTCTGGTCATGTTAGGAAACATATAAGAAATAAAAGTTAAACCAACAGTTGCTAGAAGTAGAAACTACTCTCTGGAGGATCCTCTCTGGAGGATCCTGTAAAATATATATAAAAAATAAGGCCCCTGACTCAAAATAATGAAACATAGATCCATGATGGACCTGTCTGTAGTTATTTTTAAGGTTAAAAATCATCCACATGTCCTTTTCTCCTTACATAGCTGGGAACACAGGTTGGGTTCAATTGGGTGTGTGTGTGTGTGTGTGTGTGTGTGGCCAAGGAATTTGTATGCATAATCACTGTTAATTGGAATCCCCGGAAATGGCATCAAGAAGTAGTGTTTCACACCTGTGATCCAAGTTACTTAGGTTAGACAGAAGAATCACAAGTAAGAAACCAGTCTGGGTAACTCTGTAAGACTATGTCTTAAAATAATAATAATAATAATAATAACAATAATAATAAAAGAAAAAGAAAAAAGTTGGGGATGTAGCTTAGTGGCAGAGCACCTCTAGGTTTCATCTCTTATATGATGAGTAAGTAGATAAATAAATAGGAAATGGAACATGAACCAGGGCATGTGGAATTGGCTAAGTGGAAGGGAGGAGAAGAGCCACTTATGGAAGCAGTGACACCCGAGATAAGATGCAGACAGGTGCATGAGCGCCCCTGGGTGAGAAAGGTTCACCAAGCTGTAGAGCTTCCAGGAACCTTGGTGACAATCCACTTGCTACACACCTTTATTTCACAGCTGAGCCATCTGAGAGCCAAAGAGTGGACTGACTTGCACTGACCACACCACGGTACTCACCCGGCGGTGCACAAAGAGGTTTCCAGTCCACTTTACCGTGTTTAACGAATGCCCCGGGCATGTATTGTCTCCAGAAAGACACAGCAGTTCAGAAATGGGAAGCTGAAGACATACATAAGAAAGCCTGAAAGGGCTTTTGATTTAAGAAGAAAACACACGTAGAGAACGAAGGGAATTGAAGTTGGAAAGAGCCACTGGAATTTGGTTCTGCGAGGCCATGGCCACCAGCCCAAGGGGTGGGACCTCGTTTCCCATGTAAGTTACAGAGAACTATTCCATATGTTTGAGAAGAGCTCAAATAGCAAACCTGAAATCATTTTGTCCTCAGAAACAGAACTGTATCTGAAAATAATTTAACTTGGATCAAGGAAAAGTCTTTCTGGGTTTAAAAATCAATCCCTGAATCCAAAGAAAAGATTACCTAGATGTTTCATGTATTCTCTCTGAGAGGAACAAATATTCTTTTATATCTTCTCTTCTGAAAAGTGTATAAACTTTATTTCTTTCTCTGATATAAAAGTAATGCATGGGCATTTATAACATTTCAGCAAAATGAAGAACCAAAAACGTTCCCATAAACTTACCTAAAACCAAATGTAGTTAACATTTTGGCATATTTTCATTCAGTTGTTTTCTACTCATTTTTACATAAGTGATTTCATAACTCTATATAACTCTGTGACTCCTATTTTTATTTCATGTAATGCCATGAGTACATTTTTTGGTTATGTATTCATTCATTTTAAAGATTGTAATCGATTTTTTTATTATTTCTTAAGTAAAAAATATGTATACAATTCTGGGGTTGTAGTTTCTCCTATTTTAATAGCTTTGCATTAAGTAATTCATGCTTCATATTTGGAGGAAAATATCCATAAAATTCATTCGTAGAGGTGGAAAAATAGCTAGGTTAAATGTGTCTACTCACCTCTTGACCAATTTTCCTTTGTCGTTTCTCTTCTGATCAGCACCACATTCCCTTCCTTTTTCTGGAAATTGACCGCTTGTATTCTCTAGCCTCTTAGATTCTCAGATATTATCAGTGCTGTGATTTATTAGGGGGATTCCACTTTGCATTTCCTAGCACAAGGCTGAGTCTACATGCTGAAACGTCTGCTGTCTTGTCCAGGGAGTTGGAAAGTACAGCTTTGCAACAGAAAGATTAATGGTGCTTTCCTGGTCTTCATGGCCTATGTGTTTCTCATTATCTCCCTTTGGATGAGATCACTGCCTTTTGTTCTGAAGCCACAGAAAGTTGGTCTTCACTCCTCCCAGAGCAGAGACTTCTCTTAGGCTAATACTAAGGACAAAGCCAAATCACCAGCCTCCTGTGCAAAGTCCTCTCCTCTCCATTCCACCAGGCATAGCTTTGCCACAAGCTCCATTACTGCCCATCTGCTCTTTTGCTGGTCTCCTAACAAGAATCCCCACTCCCAGCTTCTTTCCTTTCCAATCTTTCTTACACACTGCATCAAGATCAAGTTTTCCTGGAGCAAAATTCATATCAACTTACAGATCTGCTCACCTGCTCTACCATCTGCGGCAATTCTTTGTTATCCATGCAGGAACAAGGTCTAACACTTTGCAGCAAATGGACAAATGTTCACTGTGTACTTTTCACTGAGTAACCTACAGCGGTAAGCACCTCAAAAGGGTCTATATCTATTTTGGTAGCTAAAAGGGACATGTGGGAAGTTAAGTAACAAGGCTCCAGGTCCATCCATTTCTACACTCCACTCCTGCCAGAACTCACACTCAGCAGTTTCAAAGGTGACTCATTTTTTTCTCCCCAAATCTATATTTCCACTATCTGGGTTCTCAAAACAAGATACATACAAGCTAGAGATGTGGAGAGATTTGGGAAGCAAAAGATTTTGGCTTAGCGGAGCCCATCAAAATCCAATTATTACATTATACGCTTTCTGAGCTGTACTTAGGGGAACAAAGACAAATAGAAATTCATAAGACATATCCTCACTGTTGTGAGCATATAATCTAGTGTGAGAGACACAGAGCTGGCCAGAGTGGTCCCCTGTCCAATGTCACCATAGTCACAAGCCTATGACTCCAGATCTCCCTACTCAGTCGTTCAGTGTAGGAAAACCACACCAAGTCATCTCCACGTGCTTCCTTGGTATTCTTGTTCTTCTTTTCTACAAAATCCCAATCAATGCAGATATTGGTACAATCACAACAGTATCTGTGGAGTATCTCATATTTACAGACCATTCTTCCAAACATTATCTGACTTAGTCCTCACAACAAATTCACAAGGTATGTGTTTGCTACCTTCATTTTACATGGAAGAAAGCCACCTTGTAGGGAAATGAAGTCACATAATCAGGTCCTTTCAGTGCCATGAGGCATTTCTAAACTACATAGATATTAGGAGTGAGAATACATGAATGATGCTGTCTTCTATCGTGACTTTACAGTCTCGGGGGCCACATAAATTAGTGATCTCCACATAATGTGATCTGAAAGCAGAGTAAACATGCGAAGGTTGCTACAACAGAGAGAAAGAAATATCTAGCCCAACGTGCAGATTTGAGGAAGATGGGTGTGGAGGCAAGAACCATGTCAACTGAATTGCAACTTGAATAAAGGTTTTGTCAGACCATAGATGGAAAACTGCAACATGAATTCAAGAGAGGACTGATTCTCCAGTTCATGTTTCCTCACTCTCTCTTTAAATGGTAAGTTTTTCAATGGATAATGGATGAATGAATGAATGAATGAATGATACTTCTCCCAATTTAGAGACTGACTGAACTGTCAGCTCAAGCAGTAACTTTGTTTCTAAAATCTCCATATGCAGACCAGCTGAGCTAAGGTATCTTCTGGAATTTCATGAGGATTCCTCAGCAACAGGGCAGGCGGTTCTCAACATTAACTGGCCCGATTCACTCCTACAGTCTCTTTGAATTGGTTGGAGGTTAGACAGACTCTAGAATTGAGGAAAAATGAAGACTGCCCACATATATCTCCTCAAAATACCCTAATGTCCTAAGCTAAGCAGCAAAGAGGGAAATGGAATTAAAACTAAAGCTTCTAAGCTACAGCAAAGAATCCCACTGTTAATTGCTCTGGCTCCAGATTACACTGGATGAGGAAGAAAAATCCCAGTTCTCCTACACCCACTTCCTCTGAAATCTGGTGTGAAAGAAAAACCAGGTTCTCCAGGACTTGGAGATTGGAGCAGAGTGCCTACATCCTCAAGTAATTTCACGAGGCCTGCCTCCCTCCTCCCACGACCTCCGGCTCTAATCCATCCTGCTTGTGGAACAGATGCCTCCATGCCAGTCCGTGCTCTGCATTTCCTGCTCCTTGGCCCAAATCTCAACTTCATCTGTGTATGCTTGGCACGCATATGGAGCCATCCCTGGTGTGTGTGTGTGTGTGTGTGTGTGTGTGTGTGTGTGTCTGCACGCACGTGTGCCATAATTGCACAATTCAAAAACACTAAATAAAAGACAGGTGATGAAATTCTCCAGGAAAATTGACAGAAACACACCCACACCATCTGAATCTGGCTGTACTGAAAACAGCTGAAGACGCAGGCTAGGACCAAACACTACTTTTTCAGGTGTAAACTACAAACACAATCTATACAAGGATTGATTCTATCTCCTTTAGTTCACAAATATATTTATACTCAGAACTCCCTCTTGGTGCTTTCAAATTCTTGGGGAAAGTCAGACTTACTTTGAACAATTAAGGAAATAAATTTGTAGATGAAGGAATGAGATCAATGAAATTACAATCGTTTCTGCAAGGAAGGAAGTACTAAATGAGCTTTGGAAAGTCACACATTGTGGATACTACTATCTGGATTAGTTTGGACTCAAGATTCTTTGTTGTCCACCTGGGAATTTTGATTTATGATTTAGCTTTTCTAAGAACACAGATGAATTAAAATGGGCTTGCAAATTTTGCTACTGGGCAAAAGATCACAACTACTTCTTTCCTTTGAGGAAATATTTAGGGTTCATTTTATAAACCAGGGTCAGCAAACATTTTTCTATAATGGTCCAAATGATAAATATTTTAGGATTTTGGGCTCATATATCTCTAGCATAATTATTCAACTCATCCAATAAGAGTACACAAGAAGCCATACATAATATGTAAAGAAATTAAAGAATTCGAGCTATGCTCTAATAAAACTTTATTTATAAAAACAGGTTGTGGGCTAGGTTTATTCCATGGACCATAAATTGCCAGTATCTGTAATATACCATTCTCTCTACTCAGGAGTGTCACAATAAGGAGAAAATAATATCTTCTAATTGAGAAAGGAGAGAGGGGACAGAAGACTCTAATGGCTGGGTATTCTATCATTATCTAAGTAACTATAAGCAGTGTTAGAATCTGCACTTAGCATTCATTCCACATGAGCTTTGCGTGTACTACATCAGGATACAAATAGGTCTCAGATGCCATTTTTCAAATTCTCCTTTTGTCTAAAAGGCCTGAAATGATGCACTTTTAACAAACTCTTGATGTTGTCAATAAAAAAGATATGTCAAGTAGCAAAAATCTACTTAAAACGCTACTATAAAAGCTGATAGTAAGCAGACATACACCTGTAATCCCATCATCCCAGCATTGAGGAAGGCTGAGGCAAAAAGATCAAAAGTTCAAACCCAATCTGGGCAACTTAATGAGATCTTGTCTTTAAAAGAAAGAAAGGTACCATGGAAAGCTACTCAACTATAAAGTAGAATAATTTTGAGGCTCTAATAGGTAAATGGATGCAACTGGAGATCATGTTCATGGGTGAAACAGTTTGAACTCGTAAAAAACAGAAGGAATTAGAAGGATCAAAAAAGCACAATGTATATTATAAAAATGATAGGGGAGGAAACACCTGGGAGGAGAAGGTAGTAACACTGTTAATTTCTTACTGTCTTGGCTTAAACTCTTATATTGTTTTCACAATTTTGTTAGGCTTGTTTTATTCTGTCTTGTTTTATTAGATTTTACTGTGTCTGATGGTATGGGCAGCTATTTTGAACACAATGGGATGTATTATGGTATTCATGGTTGGTTTCCTAGTATCTTGTTTTGAAGTCCTATAATGTTTCCATTCGTTTGTTTAATCAGTTTTATTCTGTTGTGTTTTGTTTGATTTTATTATGTGTGATAGTATGGACAACTGTTTTGAAAGAAAACAAGACATTATGGAAACCATTGTTCATTTCCTATTATCTGGTGTTGAAGTCCTGTAATGCTTTCATTCTTTTGATTGGTTTTATACTATTCTGTTATGTTTGATATTGTTGTGTATGAAGATATGGACAACTATTTCAAAGAAAACAAGACATTATGGTAGCCTCTGTTGGTTTCCTGTGGTCTTGTTTTGAAGTCCTGTGTTGCTTGCATTGTTCTATTCTGATTGGCTTTGTTCTGTTTTGTTTTATTCTCTTTAAAATAAAAAATATAGACATAAAAGAAAGAAAGAAAAATATATATATATATATATATATCTCAAACTATCCAACAGAGACCCAAGCCTTACATAAGAGGGCATTATAATCCTTTGAGAAGATGAGAAACTCCTACATGAAAGAATTAATCAATACAAGAAACTATAATTTCTCTTATAAGACCAATTAGACACCTGTGAGAAACTCTGGAGAATGCTATGTGTCAAGAAAAGAGACTCTAAATCCCTCTTATCCACCTAAAGTAAGGAACCAGGATCTCTGTGGCCCAGGAAGCTGGAGGTTTGAGTAAACTCAAGCTCAGGAGGTAGTTCTACGAACACCCCCGGCCAGGAACATTAACAATGCTATTACCACAGACCACAATTTGGAGCTAAAACATTTAACGTAATATGAAAAAATACAAAGCCAAAAGAATCAAAATAATGAAAATAGGCTTTTTACTAACAGTCCAAGATTTGCTCTGGGAGCAACAGAGTTTGTGGCTAACCCCTAACTCTACTCTTCAGAAGCTCTGTAGAGATCGGAGCAAAATAAAAGATTGAGAAAGCAGAAAATACTGGCTCAAAATGTCTCATGCATTTATAGTTTTTAGACCCCTGAACATTTCCTGCCACGGATTATTGTTATGGCACCTTAAGTCTGGTTCAGCACGAGAGACATCAGGAATGAGCGTGTCCAAAAGTGTAAGCATCCTTCCCTCCTGGAGCACGTAAGGTGTAGACGCTGGATTCCTAAGACGGTGTCCAGATGTCTTCCTCCAGCCGGCAGCCAGGGGTCCCCTGAGTCTGGCGACTGCTCTCCTTTCCAGCTTTGTCTTGCACCCTTCTTCCACTCACTCTATGCCCCAAGGAAACTGCTGTGCCTCCTTTTTCTCTACCCCACATGCCCAGCACAGGTCTCTGTGAATACATGGTATCTATCAGCTCCATCATAGTAACTGACCCACATCTTTCACTGAACTCCTTCCCCGCTCTGAGGTTCGAGTCAGGATCTACACCATCCATATTATGTGCATTTGTTCTTTGATGAAGCCAGTAACGGCATCTTCTCCTTTCTCCGACCATTCCTCACTCTCTCGACTGTCGCTTACCTCTCTTGAGGGTAGTTCTCTTTCTTGGTGTCCTCCTCTTAGCCCATGAGAAACATGTGCCGGGATTATCTCATAGATTTGTGTGCATGATGCTCCAGACCACTTCTACAACTTACATATCACATATAATGCTGTTCTTATTTCATTTCATTTTTAATTCTTTTTGGTAGCACTGCTTTGGATTGAATCCAGGGCCATTGCGTTGAGCTGCATCTCCACCACTATTATTTATTTATTTATTTATTTATTTATTTCTATTTTAAGACAGAATTTTACTAAGACACTAGGTTGCCCAGGCTGGGCAGAAGCTTGCAATCCTACTGCCACAGCCTTCTAGAGTGCTGTGATTTCAGACATGTGGCACTACCCACGGTAGTAGTGTTCTTACTTTTTAGTAAGTAAAAATTATGCAAAATTCTTTAGTCCTATGAACAAAGAAGACCTATATTGTTCACTAGCCAACCAGTTATTCATTGATATTGTGGAAGGTTATACTTTTCCGAACATTTCTAGAACCCTGTATATCTAGAAATGTCTAAATCATCTTTGCACACTACAATTTCACTTTCCTATGAAAGGTTTCACTCCTCAGTTACTATTAATTTCCCCTCTCTGATGGTACACACACAAAAGCTGTGCAATCTCTGATTAGCTGGATTCTTATTCCAGGAGGATCAGAATAAGAATCTTATTATTTCTTAAAGTAATCTTAGTACAGCCAAATTCCAAAATCTCAGATGCTGAGTTTTGTAGCAAAACAATCACAGTGTCTCATTTATCTCAGCCATTTTGTAACAAGCAAGTGATTCTCAGGTTTGTTTCTGTCAGCACCCCAAATTCAAGCCATCTCCACTGCAATCCCATCTCCAATATCCAGGTCTCTAATCTTCATGCCCTGAGAAGCACAGGCTCTGGAAACTTGAAACTAAAACCTCTGATTAGAGATGCCTGAGAAAGTAACCAGCCATAGGCTATTGCTATGGGAAAAAAAACAGATTCTCACTCTTGAAATATAATCAAGGGAGGAAGAGACAAGATGGCAGACTGGTAGGTAGCAGGAGAGAGACCCTCTCTGAGAGAGACAGCTCAAATGCCAGAATAAAACACCCTGGAGAGACCCAAACAGAGAGAGATAGACTCTCACAACACAGAAAGAAACTAAAGCTCAAAAACCCACTCGAATAAGAGGTCCTGGGGCTACTATTAGTGAAGATAAGATCG